>WEIV01018613.1:193702-205014 GCA_013390005.1 Calyptomena viridis
ACACAGAAAATCACACACACAATCACACACTCACCACTCAGAAAAGGTCTTTAGCAGATTCCCCAAAGGTATCAGGAAGTGAGATTCCTGTTAAAGCCCTCCAGAGGGTTCTTGCACACCTGAACTCCACACAAACACAACACAGACATCACTCAATCTCCAGGATGTGCCCAAACTGGGCTTAAGGCTGTCAGACTGTTCCCAGACAGCAACAAAGGCTCCTCCTCCTGTCTCTGCCAGGTCCCAGCAAGGTTAAAAAACAAAAGGCAACTCCATTTAAAAGAGTTTAGAAGAGGAATTCATGTCGTGGGCCCTGACTGGGGGGGTACCTCCCTCAAATCAAGAAAATAGTTTCTGCACAAGCCAATGCTCTGCTGGTTTTCCTTAGACATAAAGTTTACTTTATTTCTTTTCTTAAAAAGTTAAAAATACAGAAGGTTCAGAAAGTGATTTTCTCCTTGCAGATGTTCAAACTGCAGCTTAAGGAGAAAACAATCCTTCACTGAAATGTTTCTCTTAATCGGTTTTTTAATTATTATTATTATTATTTAGAATTTTTTTCAATCATCACCACCCTTAGGACAGAGGAGCACTGACTCCACCACTAATTTCATGACGTAGTTTGATTCCAGATTCACATTTCCAGGTGCCAAGAGTCCAGAAAACAGCCATGTGAACTTGTGCCTTGGGGTGAGCTCCTGTTTTTACTGAACACAGCAGTGACCGTTGGCATCTCTGAAGCGCAATCTCATCTTGGGCCGGTATTTCTCAAGGTAAAGCAGCTGTTTGGAATTGAAAGCTCCCCTCCTTTTCCTAAAACAAAGAGAAGGAAGGCTCAACATCAATGCTTCACTCACCTCGTGCATCCCAAGGCAGGTTAGTCTTCCTTTCCAAGTTTTTTTTCTAGCTGTGAAACAGCGTTTTGGGGTTGGGTTTGAGTCCATCACCACTCTGAGGAAGGATAAACCAGGGCACCACAAGCAGTTTATCACCTACATGGCAATTTGAAGTAAAAATGTAGCAAATTCCAGGGTGTTTGCTGGGAGTGTGAGAGTTTATTCCCCTCACCTGCAGTAGTTACAGAAGAACATCAAGGTCACCCTCTCCTGCGGGTGCTCCTTATGAGCTAAGTGAGACCCTGACACTGAGATACAGAGAGATAAGAGGTTCTCAGAAAAAAAAAAGCCTCCTGGTATCAAAGGCACTGTAGCCAGGAAGAGACAAAAGGAATTCAAAAAAAGGAAGAATTGGGAAAAATCTGTTGACAGCAATACAAAGATAACTGGAGACCCTGGGAAGCCATAAAAGGATAAATTGCTTTTTGGCGAAGCTCATTCAACACAAACCTCACCTGCTGAGCTTCATTTCAAGAGCTGATGTTATCACTGAACCAGAGCTCTGCAGCCTCATCCTTCCCCAGTTTTATTTTCCAGACATTTCTGGGGGGGTGACACTCACCCAGGACATCCCTGGGAGTTCTGGAGTTCACCCACCTGCTGGGCCCGACCTCACCAGAATTTCACTTGTCATTTGTTTTCATCAGCAGCAATTTTTAATGCCCTCCCAAAAATCAAAATCTTTGAGCCTTTTGTCAGTGGTTTAATATATAAACCCAGATTTTAAAAGCAGAGAGGGAGATCACCTATTAATCCTCATCTTTAAGGAGAGGGAAGGGAAAAGGCTCAGCATCCATGGCAAAGCTGTGCCCATTATATCATTATATATATTTTAGTATATATTACATCCTAAAAACCATATCACAAACCTAACAAGCTCTGCTGAAGGCTCAGGCTGCTCAAACACAATGTAAAGTGAGAGATTTCTGGAAAATGGGGGAGTTTAACTTACTGCCTTATAAACTGAACTGCATCCTCATACTTCATTCCACATTCAATGAGAGCAAGTGCAACCAGAACAGGAGCCCTGAAGGAGAAATCAATATTTAAGGAACATCTAGAGAAACAATATATTGGATCCTTCAAAATTCATCAAATTAATCTGAAAACAAACAGCTGAAGTATCTTCTCTTTAAGCATTACCTACAGAAAGATATTTGCCTGCTGAGTACTTAATGTAAAATGTCTTTTTAGAAGACAGCTCTGCTTCCAGCACACACCAAAGGAAATAAAAATCAATAGCAGCTCCTTAGTGTTTGGGGCGTGAAACGATAATTCTACATTTTTATGCTTTCTTATTTCACTATAACCTCATTTTCTACTTGGAAATAACTCCTGCATGCATTTTGACACTGCAGATTTAGCTGTACTTGAGACAGATCTATGAACAGATGACTTTATGTATATATAGATTTATCTTTTTAACTACATTCTGTAAAGGGACAACAGAATAGAGTTTTTTTTTTTACTTTGGAATCCACATTTTGGAAGTCAAGTGTAAAGAACAAGCAGAAATCCCAGCACACACTGACTTTGTCATGGATTGATGTTCACTCCAGTGAACACACAGAGCAACAGGCACTTCTAAGAGTGGAGAAGGATTAAAGAGGTGCCAGGAATTGGACAATTTGTACTCAGGGCTGAACAACAGAATTCAGGAGAAACAACTCCCACTATCACCCTGCACCTGCATAAACACAATTATTCCCTTTCCAAAAGAAACCATTTAAAAACTTCAAAGGTCACTTCAACTAAATTCTCTTTCCTACAGTTGAAGTTCAATTCCCCATTACAGGTACAGAGTTTTCTGGGTTCACAACAATCTTGTTTTTCCCTGTGCCTGAAGGAGCCTGAGAAGAGCAGGAAAAGGTCACCCTGGAAGGAGCAGCTGAACTCGTGTTGTGTTTGTGACACACACAAGATGAGAAGCTCCTGGTCCCCTTTGCTCTGTTCTTATGCAACAACAGCAGAGCTGAAAATCACTTGAGTTACACGTGGCCACCTTCCTGAAGATGTTCCTCAGATAAAAATAGAGCACAAATGGATCAACAATAATTGCCTCAGGGTTTGGGCTCTTGTGTCTTCAAATATTGGCCATTTCTCTATCCAGCTCTTCATTTCCCCTCCTCTCTCTCTTTCTCCAGAGGTGGAAATTCAAGAACTTGATGCACTCCAACCTTGTGCCTACTTGATTTCTTTAATCTTTCCTGCCCACTCATTGATATCCTTAAATATTAACACTCCCATGGTTACTGGGAGAATACAATTAAGTTCCATTTCCTCCTAGTCCATAGGATGAGCACAACATCCAGGGATTACATTTGGGAATATGAATGTAACATTCAGCTTTCCTGAACCAGGGTTTTTAATTGTATTTTTAATTGTATTTTGAGCACATCTTGAAGATTCTTCCCAAAGTAGGAAGTTGTATTTTGAGTGGTGAGGAGAGAAACATCTGTGAATGAGCAAGAAATGCAGGGCTGACTTCTTGAGACTGAAGTGAAGCCACTTGAGAGTAAGAAAGTAATTAAAGTAGTTCTTCTGAATGCCTTTTTTTATTACCACGTGCTTGGTAGTTTATCAATTGAAAACAGGAGGAAATTTAAAAAAAAAAACCCTTCAGAATTGTACTATGTGTGTATTGCCTGTGTCAAAAAGAACAAGAGCTTTTATTATTTCAGCAGAAAGACACAGACATTTAAATTCATATCTCTAACTCTTTGTGTCACCCATGATTGACATAAATGTTCTGAACTCTCTCTCCAAGGCTTTTCCTCTCATCCTGGATCAGTTATGAAATTACTGAACATTTTTAAGCTGCAATAAGTCTCTTTCTTGCTCTGACGACACAAATTCCATGCTGTTGGTTTCAAGAGTTATTTAGGTGAAAACAGAGAAACTGGTATTTACTAAACACCTTCCATGACCTACTTCCCAAATAAACGAGCTTTAAGTCCAGACTAAAACCGAGACAGCAGGATACTGACCTTCCCAACCCTGCAACGCAGTGAACAGCCACACAGCATCCAGGCTCTTCACGAAATTTGGTTTTCAAAAGGTTTAGCCAGTCGTCAACTATCTGACTCGGGGGTGGTGCTCCATCGTCAAACGGCCAGTCCTTTGAAGGGAAAAAATTCCATCAGCCACAGGGATTCCAATCCACACCCAGCAGCAAGGTAATCCCCACTGGGAGAAGGATTCAGTAAGAAATGCATGGCACACACACAGTTCTGTGGGTGCTTTTCTGGCTGCACACAAGTTCACGAGTCAATACCATAACGCAACATTAAGTGTTTAACAACCATTTAATTGCACTTTTCAATAAAGCTCTTCACTAACTCCTTTGCAGTATAGAATTTTTGGAAAAATAGCTGCCTTCGAAAAGCCATTTTATTAAAAATATGTAAAAATCAATAGGCATTTCAAATAAACATGTGAAAGATGAGAACTCTGTAGACTTTTGCCTGTGCTTGTGTCGACCTTTTAAAATACTATTTGTACCTCGGGCTCTGTGGAGGAGAAGCTGTTCCCAAGAATTCATTAGAGCTCAGATGGATCAGCTTCTCCAGCTGCCATGAATTCAATCAGCAATTTAACAATTTAACAATTACCTGGGTGTTGTCAGGGTGAAAAACACACTTTCACAAGCAGAAAGAAGGTGCTCAGACAGTGGCAAAGTCACACCTGAGCAGCATTTACATTTCTGCAATTAAAGGGGGAGACATTGAGGTGTCCAGGCCACATTTAATATCATCAATAGGGCTGTAATTAAAATGTCATGGCAGTAACTTCCCATTTTCCTGAGGCCTCCAAGTTGTGTCTTCACTTCCAAGCACAACCCCAAATCCTTTATAATCTCCTCGGACAGGGAGTGATGGAAAGAGCACTTTTGGATGTCAGGGAAAAATAATATTTAGCAGTTATTTAGCACTTTTCTTTAGATGATTGTGATGTATTTTACAGGAGAAACTCACAGCCAGAGTTTTATATTATTCAACAATCTCTGCAAATGGAAGAAAATTGCTTTGAAAGGAGCCCTCTTCCCTCATCAGCCAAAACCAAGCCTTTCATGTAGTACCTTGAGAACAGGTTATGATGAAATATTATTTTCTGACATCCAAAAGCACCACGTAGGAAAGCTGAACAAGTACAACTAAAGGTAAAAACCACCAGACTTTTCATTTCGAAATGCACTTATTGCTACTCCAACACTTCCTGAATAGCAAACACAGCTCAGCACAGCCCAGGAGCACCTCAGAAATGGGCTGGCATGTAAAGCTCAGAGGTGGAAATGAAAAGAACTACAAAACCAAAAAGCTTTAAATCACTGAAATAACTTTGTGTGTGATTAATTCAGAGAGATACACCAAGTCTGAAAGGAGCAGAGAAATCCTCTTTTGAAGTACATGGAAAATTAAAAATATCTGGGACAACACAGCAAAATAAAAGAAATAAGATCACAAAGTAAGACTTGTTCTTTCTAATAAAAGGCTTTTATGAGATTTTCCACTCAATCACACAGTGCTGGCTGTATTATTTTAGGGCTGTGTCACCCCCTGTCCCAGGAAGAGAGGCACAGGCTGCCAAGAGAGGAGACAGGATGATGCTCCTTCTGCAACTGCCTGGCAGAGAACAGGATTTCCACGTCAGTCCTGTGTTTAAATTGAATTTAAATTAAATCCTTTCCTTCAGACCAAATAACAGGAGTTTAATACATTGTTTTATCCCATACAACTCCTGTGCTGGCCTGAATTAATCCCATCTGCCATTTCCCTTCCCAGGAATGGCACATTAAAGCAGCACTGATAAAACACTGCCCAGAATGAGGAACAGGAATAATTCTGACACCAGAGAAGTAATTGCAGTGAAGTTTGCAGGGTTTTTTTTTTCCCTGATTATGAGTTCTGCCAGCAGAATTCCTGTCAGGCAGGATAGAAAACCAATTGCTAAGCTCCACATAAAACCATTAATAACCAGGATGAGAGTGCACAAAGGGAAAGTACAGCTCTGATGTGCCACCCTGCAGCAGAGGGAAGGAAGAGAGGCAGGAAAGGGGTTTTTATTCTTATTTGCCCTTGTCTGGAGCAGCCCTTGCTCAGCACAACAGCTCTGGGTCTGTCCTGGCTGCAGGGTTGGCAACACAGCTGAGGTGACAGAACTTGGAGGTGACAAAGAGCCTTTTCCTCAAAAAACCCCTGAAATGATGAATTTCCAGAGCTGTGACTGAATCTGTGCAGGATGAAACCACAGCCACCAGTATAGAACCTTCCACCTTCCATCCCAGAGTCCAATGGCAAGGAATTCCCACCTCCAACACGGGCATTCCCAACTCCCTGCAGCACTGGGGTGGTGGCTGTTCCAGGGGCACAGAATGCAAACAAAGTCTGATCCAATAAATCAAGGACTAAGAGAAGGAGAACAATGAAATATGCCTTGGATCCTGCAGAGGAACAAAGCCACCACAGCCTCCTGGGTTGCCAACCAGTGCAAAAACATTTCCACGATGGAACATTTCTGTTACAGGACCTGACACAGGAACACAAGGAAGCCCACAGGAATTAAATCCAAACCCACCTCCTGCCTCCTGGATTTAATCTCTGTGGATGCAATAGTACTACTTCAACCAAGGAACATCTCCTTCCCTACTTTCTCACTGTGCCATCTGCCAAAGAGCCCTGGAGCTGCAACATTCCACCCATCCTGCCAATATGTGATCCAGTACCACGCTCAAGGTTTGCTAAACTGCTCCCATTTTCAGGGGTTTCACTAAGCTTTTGACCTCACCAGTGTTAAAATAGACTCCAATCTCTCCCAGGCAGTGTTTTTAATCTTAATGTTATTTTTGCAAGCAAATATTAGCTTTAAATAGCGACGTGTTATTTTCTCAGCCAGAGGTAATTCAATCCCATTTCTGAACAGCGACAGGACTCTGCTCTGCAAAAAAAAAGCAGGAATTCATGGGGAGGGAAAGCTCTGCAGGAGGTGGCCATGTCAGGGAGTTGTTAAGCTTATCTCAAATAGCCAAACACTGCAGCAATACAGTCAATTACTAAAACAACCCCATGACTGGGATGATCAGGATCAGTGATGACATTAGCACAGACCTTCCCTGTCACCTCCTGCTTTCTGTCACCCTGAGCAGATGCCTGGTGGATTTATCTCCCTCCTGGAGCAGTGGAACACTAAGCACTGGTATCTTTAGGCTTGTTAGGCTGAGGCAAACGTGTTCAGACATGAGATTCTCACATGTGCTGCTCCAAGGGAAAGGCTCCACAACAGGGCAGGGCTGGAGGAAACACCATTTCCAGTTTTTTAGCAGAGCTTCCTCAAAAAGCTGCTTTGAGTTCAAACCAAGCCAACACTGAGGTTTTAGAATTTCTCGAGAACCAAAATCCCCCAACTATTTTGGAAGCTCAGGCTCCAGAGCTTTGGCTCCTGCAGCTGCCCCAGAGCCTGGTCATGGCCTGGAAAAGCTGGGAATTCCCTGCCCAGGGCAGGGCTGGACACCTGCAATGCTGCCCTACAGCTTTGAGGATGAACTCAGCTCTCCTCTCTGGCACAGGAACACCCTCCTAAGCCCCAGCTTAAATCAAGGCTTGGGAGGGATTCTACACCACAAGTTTAATCCTTCCAGCCTCTGGCAACCTGAGCAGTGTCACAGCTGGAGGTTCTACAGCAGTGAAAACACTGTGATGTCCAAGTCCCAGACTTTGGAGGGAGCAAAAACACTATTCCAGAGCTCAGCCCTGCAATGCCTGATGTTTCCAACAACACTGAGGCCCACGTGGCTGCCTGGAACTGGAGTAAATGCTGACTAGGGCTGGAAGCCAAGAAACCTGCCTGACCTGTACGAGGAGTTTTCACTGATATGCCAGGATACAACTTTTGCTCCTAATGGAAAACTGCAGTTTTCCTCTGTCAGGGCCATAAAAAGCAAGAGGCAGTGGAAAGCTGAGTACCTGCAATGCCAAGGTGCAATTTCTGCCCTCATAACAGAGTATTACTCACTCCAGTAAAATAAACTGATTGTATCAGACACACTCTAATAATTCAAAAGTATGGCCTGGAAAAATACTGCCTGCAAGCTTGGAGTGAGCACACACCTCTTAAAAAAACCTCCCCTGAAACACCATCCCCACCAGCCCATGGAGTCAGACACCATTGCACAATGGCAGCTGTGAGTCAGCAGGGAAGGAATTCCACCTGCTCCACTGGGAAGCCACCAGGCTCCATTCACAGGTGAGGAGGGGAGATTGAGGTGGGATATTTGGAACAATTTCCTCCCTGGGAGGGTGGGGAGGCCCTGGCACAGGTTGCCCAGAGAAGCTGTGGCTGCTCCATCCCTGGAAGTGTCCAAGGCCAGGTTGGAGCAGCCTGGGATAGTGGGTTAGAACAGGAAAGATCTTTAAGTTCCCTTCCAACCCAAACCATTCCATGATTCCATGAATATATCCTGCTACAGCCACTCCACAGAGTATTATTTCAATGTGTCAGCTACAGCCTCTAAAAGGATTGTTTCTTCTAAGAGCAGGAAAAGGGAGTTTCATCTGATTTCTGAGAAAACAGTAAAGCCAAAAAGTGCTGTATCCAGAGATAAGAACCAAATCAAACTGTATCAACGAGGCTGAACACTGAATTAGTGTCAAACTAGTCACTAAATGGCAATTAAAATATCTCAGCAAACCCAGGAAGAGACATTGCTACCCCAGCTGAAGACAACAGTAATGACCCACCAAGTACCTTTCACAAAACACTGAGTTACTTCAAGTTACTTCTGACCAAGCTGGAACAGCCAAAGAGTGAAGGAGATCCCCACCACTTCTAAATATGTAAATTTACATTTCTTAGACAGTTTTAAAGGCAACTCACTAGAACCTGGATTCCTTCTTTTTCAATAGGGGCTTGATCATAAGTGGCATCACAGACTCGCACCAAGGTTCTCACGTTGTATTTCTTCAGCTCCTTTAAGAAAAAGGGAAACACATGAGCATTGACAGAGTGATAAATCAAAAAAGTCTCTCATCAGGTACAAAACTAAGCAGTTTACCAAGGAAGGAGCAAGGGACAAGGCAGAACAGGGGGTTTATGGTCTGTGTGAGGACAAGTTAGAAGTGACAGGACAAACGTGAAACACCTCCGAGTTCTCCTTCTCTCAGGAAATGCCAAGGTGGAAAAAAAAATTGCATATGTAAGAGCAAAATTAAAATAGCTGCTTCTATTCATCAAGCAGCTTCTTCTCTTTAAATAGAAGTCAGGGAGTGTTTGCTTCAGCCAGTGTTGACATTTGGAGGCAGGGAGGAACAGAACACACACCCCACCATATTCCAGTTTCCTGGTAATGCACTATAAGTAGCACGTTGTGCCAGATAAATAATCAGAAGATCAAACAAAAGCTGTTCCAGTTCACTTTGAAGGTTCACACAACAAGCAGAATTTCCTCTCCTGTTCAGACTGAATCACCATTACATCTTACAATCAGCCATAACATCTATTCCAGAGTCAAGACTCCCAAAAAAGGAAGACAAGCCACAAAAATGGGGGGAAAATACAAAAAATTTGGCTTTCAGAGAAAAGGAACCAACTGATATCTGAGCAGACCCACAGTGAAGAGCACACTGTAAGTGATGCAAGTCTGTCAGACACAAGTATGAGATGACAGGATCTCTCTGGAATGAGAAAAACCTGCACAGAGCAGATAAAAGTCCTCTTGATAGAAGACAGAAGGGCACAAAGATACAGCAGGTTTGGAGCAAACTCGAATGTGAAGTGCACTGTGCTACTACTGCTCTGATGATGCCATCTGTTACTTGTTCAGAAAATTGAATTTTGCCATATTTAGGAGCTCAGTGTGTCAGTAACAGTGAGACCCAGCACTCCTCGTACTCCCAGAGCCCATCCCAGGCTGATGCCATTTTTCATGGATAAATCCTGGCATCTGAAATCTCTGATAATTCTGGGATTGGCAGGGCAGTTTGATAACGTGTCCTGTGAACTGAAGCATCAGTTTAAGTATTGCACTTCATCCCCTGAGGGACAAGAAAGGTCAGAAAGCAGTTACAATGCTGTTAACAACTTCTTTAAAAGCAGCAGGTGAGCAGCAGGTCAATACAGCAGAAGCACTGCAATATTTATTGAAAAATAACATTTATAACTACACAACAGGCAGTCCTTCAAAAACCAGGACAGGAACAATAGAATCATACAATGGTTTGGGCTGGGAAGGGATTTTAAAGCTCATCTCTTTCCATTCCCTGCCATGGGAAGGGACACTTTCCACTATCCCAGGTTGCTCCAACCTGGCCTTGGACACTTCCAGGGATGGGGCAGCCACAGCTTCTCTGGGAAATCCATTCCATCCCTTCCCCACCCTCACAGGGAAGGATTTCCTGTATATCCAACCTAAATTTCCCCTTTTGACCCCATTCTCCTTGTCCAAGGAGTAACACCCTTGATGGGAGAGGGGGTGTGGGGGGGATATTCCAAACTGGAAGCTCATCCAGCCTCTTGCAATGAAAGAAATGCAGGATTTCAGAAAAAAATCATCAGTGGATTCTCTTCTCTTGCTGTCAAGAGAACTTGAACAATACATTAAAGATAAAAACACCTTGAGTTTCACAGCCAAAGCATTGAGCAAAGAGGGGTGAGGGGTGACTGAGCAGCTGTGCAGGAATTCTGAGGGAAAGAAGGACAATTTTTGGAGCCCTTACCTCGATGAACTTGCTGAGGGTTGCATTGGTTGGGTTGTGGGTGATGAGGAATCTCATACTCTCATAACTGATTTCCACGGGGGCTGGACGGTTCATAATGGCAAAAAAAATGTGGAAGGGGCCAAAAAAAAGAAAAAAAGAAATAAAAATAAAACAAACAAAAAAAAAATCAACAACCGTGCAAACGTTTCACAGCAGAAAACATCAAAAAGACCACTAATATGCCTGGGATTGATCAGAGGTGTTTGTTCCTTGGAGATTTTGCTTCTAGAAAAGCTTCAGAATCCACTTGAATTCAACTTGGGCCTCGATTGCTGCAGGTGTTTTCCTTCAGACTCCAAAAACTCCGACTACATGCAAGACTAGGCAGCCTGTCCTACATTTAGGCACTGGTGAGGCAAAAAGGGAAGGGCAGGTTTTCTCTCCACTTTGTTTTCTTGATGCTTAGTTTTGCCAGAGTCAGTAGGAGGAAGATGCTTCCAACGGGCCCAAGAAATCCCATATATTTGGAGCGTGTCCGCTGTGTCCGGAGTCTTGAAGGCAAAGGAATTATGGCACGTGGGATGCTGTGCCCTCAGCTCACTTGTCAGCCAGGATGCTGTGCTGGGCCTGGCAGAATTCTGCCCTCACGCTCCGAATCGCCATAAATGTGCGCCGGATCCTCCACCGGGACACCTGGGAACAGGGAAAACAGGGGGAAAAGGGGCAA
>WEIV01018613.1:217665-242623 GCA_013390005.1 Calyptomena viridis
GGCCCCGCGGCCGCCGGGACATCGGGCACGGGGGGATCCGGCGGCGCCCCCGCCCCGCTGCTGTCCGGCAACGCCGGCAAGATGGAGCCCGAGAACAAGTACCTGCCCGAGCTGATGGCCGAGAAGGACAGCCTGGACCCGTCCTTCACGCACGCCATGCAGCTGCTCACCGCAGGTACCGGCACCGGGGGGGCGGCGGCGGCATCACCCTGGGCCCCTGCTGGCCCCGGCGCGAGGTGCGACCTCCGGGGGTTAAAATTAGGCATTTCCCTGTTTAGCCTTAAAATGAGGTTTCGCTCTTTATTCTTAAAATGAGGTGTTTCCCTGTTTATTCTTAAAATGAGGTGTTTCCCTATTTATTCTTAAAATGAGGTGTTTCCCTCTTTACTCCGGGTCTAATCCTGCCCCAGAAGTCCCGTGCGGGTTTTGTTGGCGGTTTTGTGTTGTGTTAAAGTAGCGTTTGTGTTGTAACACAATTGAGTTGTAAAGGGAATCCTGTGGGTTGAGATGAGAAGCGTTTAGTGATTGGGATAAAATGCGATAGTAGCGCTAAAAAATGCTAAAATAGGTTGCTAAAAGGTTGTAGCGACAGGAGAGGCAGAGGGGGAGAAGGGATGCTCCCATTCTCGCCACCCACTGACTGATGCCGAGCCGTGATCGGCCCTTTCCAGGTGACTCCCGATTTATACGCTGGGAATGAGAATATGGGATGAGAATGGGATGGAATATCCCTGTGGACAATTGGGGTCACCCGTCCTGGCCGCGCTCCCCCGAGTTTTTGGTGCAGAGCAGGAGGCGCTGAGAAGTCTTGGGGGAAACGCTGCTGTGGAACAGCCGAAACATCGGGGTGGTGAAAAAGTAATCCTGTCAATCCCAAAAAACCAGCGGTGTTCCGGCTGCTGAGAGGAAAATAAGCCGAAATCAGGGCAGCCCTTTGATCCCTGGGGAGAGAGGGAGCAAAAGGACCATAAAACCCGGGGAGATCCCTGTGAGTCCCGGTGAGGGTGATTTGCCATTTGATTTTTCCCTCCTGGAAATCCGTGTTGGAGCTGGTTTCGTGCTTCTGAGGAGGGACTGGAAATGGCAGTCTTTGTTCTGTGCCCGAGCGAGCCTTCTCCTTCCCCATCCCACTGTCCAATCGCTTGGCAGCTCGGATTTCCCTGGATCTCCCCGGTGCGGCTGCTGCACCGCCTTCGGGGCCTTTATCCAGCCGATTCAGCCGCTTCCAGACACCGGAGTCAGCTTAAAAATGGGAATGAGTTACAGAATCCGCTGCCACTTCCAGTGGGGAGCAAGTGATCCCACACGCAGGGCAAGGATCCACTCGGATTTAACCTCCCCGTGAGCACTTGGCTCTCTGGTGCTTATTATTCTGCTTTTAAATTATTTTTTTTAAGCATAAAAAATGTATAGTTTTGGTGCAGTGCTGGAGATTTTATCAGGGAATAATTCTTAGGAATTGCTGTCTGCCATTGTGCAAAAAACCACACGGGAAACTCGGCGTCACTCGCCAATATCTTGATCTAAATAAATTAGGTTTATAATCCGATTTGCCATCAGTTTAATGGGTTTGATTAATAAAAGCCTGGAGCCAGCTGATGCTCTGTGGTGGTGCCTTCCAGTCAAAGGAAATCCAAGGAGTTTGGTAATTCCCACACAAAGAGCAGCATCCTCAGCCCACTCAGCAAAACCTCGTTCACTTGAGTGGTGTAACAAGGATTTATGAGGGTTTGGGGGGTTTTTTTAGTTAATTTAAAAATTGCTGATAACAGCTTTGGGAGACCTAAAACTGGAAGAGCTCCAGATATTTTGTGCTTGCTTTGAGTGTTTTTAAAAACCACCCTCCTTTGGGAGCATTCACTGTCAGTCCCAATCCAAGATGATGTGAGCAGGAAAATCACAGGAGAGAATTTGAGGTAAAATGGGAGATTTTTAGGTGGTTTTAGGTCAGTCTTTTTGCCTGGGTGACCCCAAACTGCTCTGGATTGCTGGGAATTTCCTACTGCTGTGGCACCCTTTGGGGATGTGCTGGAGAGGCTGCAGTTCTTTGGAATTTTAGTCCAGCAAAATGACTTCCAGACACAGAAATGACTGATATGGAATGTCAGCAGAATTCCTGTTCCAGCCTTTTTTCAGGAGTGGAGGTTGCTTGGCCTCCCTGCCTCTGGGAGGGAGCCCTGCAGGAGTTCTGCATTCAGTCTAAGGCTCTTTTAAAATCAATATGTTAAAGTTGTCTAAAACACTGTTGTGGTTTTAAAGCTGCTCAGCTTTTCCAGGGGAAATTCACTTTATTTGGGAGCAGGGGCCTCACAATGGTGTGATGGATTCCTGACCTGTGTGATGAAAGGGCATAAAGTGGCTCCATTTTGTTGTGCAACACCCTGAACAGAAACTGAAATTGGGGATTTTTTGCACCTGGGAATACGATCCATGTTTCTCTCCTGGGATTTGGGGTCTCTGTGACCCTTTTCCTGCCTTGGATTTGTGCTGTGGGGAGAGCAGGGGAGATGCTGATGGTGTGAAAGGCACATTTCCCAAAGCTTCCCTGCTTTGGGAAAACAGGAGACATCCAACTCTGTGTTACCCAGGAATGGGTTTTTGGTTTTTTTTTCAAATTCTTGTGGTACTTTTAGCTATTTTCATTTGATGGAGAAACTCCAAGTGAAAAGAGCTGGTCATCCCTGAGCTCCCTAAGCTGCAGGTGGATCCACTGTCATTCCATCACATCTAAGGGCTGTTAAATGCAGCCCTTTACATCCCAAAAAAATGTGGAGTGGTCAGGAAAGCTGGGAATGGGTGATAAGGGATGGATTCAGAGCGTGGAGCAATTGGAGTTGGAGCAACACATGGCAAAGCAGGGAGCAGCTGGAGGTTTTGGGAGACTCCTGGCCAGAATTCCCTGCTGACTGTGCTGGTTCTGATGCCAGATTCAGTCTGTGCATTCCTGGGAAGGGGAAGGGAAAAAGGGAAAGTTGGATGGAGGTGACAAATGCAGGGATTAGAGGGGCTGAGGGCAAAGACAAGCTGTGCCTGAGGTTTGTTCCACATGGAGTTCAGGCTGCCCTGAAACAGATCCTCTCAACTCCTGTGTTTCCAAGTGTAAATCCTGCTCCCAAAGGAGCTGGCACTGCCACCTTTATTTGTCCCCAGATGTCACAGGCCACGATACACCAAAATCATTTCACTGTCTCACTTTTCAATGAGTTTATTGCTAAAGTGTGTCAATGTTACCAACTGCTGGTGCTGCTCTGGTGGCACTGCTGGGGCTCTCCCTGCTCCCACTGCTATTCCAGAGNGAATGGGTTTTTGGTTTTTTTTTCAAATTCTTGTGGTACTTTTAGCTATTTTCATTTGATGGAGAAACTCCAAGTGAAAAGAGCTGGTCATCCCTGAGCTCCCTAAGCTGCAGGTGGATCCACTGTCATTCCATCACATCTAAGGGCTGTTAAATGCAGCCCTTTACATCCCCAAAAAATGTGGAGTGGTCAGGAAGGCTGGGAATGGGTGATAAGGGATGGATTCAGAGCGTGGAGCAACTGGAGTTGGAGCAACACATGGCAAAGCAGGGAGCAGCTGGAGGTTTTGGGAGACTCCTGGCCAGAATTCCCTGCTGACTGTGCTGGTTCTGATGCCAGATTCAGTCTGTGCATTCCTGGGAAGGGGAAGGGAAAAAGGGAAAGTTGGATGGAGGTGACAAATGCAGGGATTAGAGGGGCTGAGGGCAAAGACAAGCTGTGCCTGAGGTTTGTTCCACATGGAGTTCAGGCTGCCCTGAAACAGATCCTCTCAACTCCTGTGTTTCCAAGTGTAAATCCTGCTCCCAAAGGAGCTGGCACTGCCACCTTTATTTGTCCCCAGATGTCACAGGCTACCATACACCAAAATCATTTCACTGTTGCACTTTTCAATGAGTTTATTGCTGAAGTTTGTCAATGTTACCAACTACTGGTGCTGCTCTCATGGCACTGCTGGGGCTCTTCCTGCTCCCACTGCTATTCCAGAGGCTCTCCCACCTCTGCCATGTCCCACAGCTCACCTTGCCCTTCCTGCCTCCTGCTCCTGTCCTCCCCATGCCCCTTCTCCCAGTGCCAGTGGCAGTTCTGTCCCCTCCCTTCCCAGCAAAGCCCCAAAGCAGAGCTGTTTTCCCGGGAATCCCAGCTGGAATTCTCAGGAATACAGGGTGAGGGGTGTATTTCAGGAAGGGAAATGGTGGGATTAGGGTTGGCAGAGTCCATCCAGGAGCAAGTCCCTGCTTCCCCTCCATGGAATCAAACCAACTGGGGAGCAGTGCACGACTGAGGGGTCTCTGCTTTCTTCCAGAGGTTTCCATTCCCAAATTCCCAGATCTTTGGTGGGTTTTTTGGGCTCACAACTGTTAAGATCATACCCTCAGTGTCATGAACAAACAGAACGTGCCTCCCCTCACAGAGCACAGATGAGCCTTCCTTGTGGTTTGCACCCCTGGAAAATTGCTGTTCAGGAGAGTGATGGTAACCCACTGATCCCATTGGGAATATTCCTGCCTGGATAATCCATCAAAAACCTGATACAGAATCATTAAGGCTGGAAAACACCTCCAGGATCATTCAAGTCCATATGCTGAGTTTCTGGAGCTGTAAACAAGAACCTTTAGTCTGAAGCACATGGTTTGACACGGACAGAAATCACGAGTTTAAACCAGGTTTAACGTGGTTTGTGCTTGGGTTTAGCTCAGGAGCATCACTGTGGCCCCTTGTACCAACCCCCTTTCCCTGCCCTGTAGGATTCCTGCTGAGCCAAAGCAATCCCTGCCCCTCAGGAAGCCTGGGAAGCAGTGCCTCTCATCCCACCAGCCCACAGCCATTCCCACAGGTAACCTTGTGCTCCTCCTCCAGAAATCCCCCTTGGAATGGGGCTTAATCCCTCCAGGATCCCTGTGCTCCTCCCCTGCATCACTAAGTGCTCCTGCTCCTCACTCAGCACCTCGTGCTGTGGGTCCCTCCCAGTGTTTTTTGTGGAGCCAGGATGTGTCCTGGAATCCTGGAATGCTGGAATCAGTGGGACATGGTTTGAATCCTTCCTCACACCTCTTTGCAGCCCCTGGCTTTGTTCTGGAGGGGTGAAGGGGATTGCTGGGTCACCCACACTGCCCTGAATTCCAACAGCTGGGAAAACTCCCTTATCCTGCTGTGCAGGGCTCTTCCCTCTCCTGCATTTCATATTCCATTGGGAGGCGTGGAGCTGTTTATTTTTTTAGCATTTTTTAAACGTTTTGTTAATTCATTGTGGCCCTCACAGGCCGATTCCCAGATGTTGCTGCTGCTTTTGCAGGAGGCAGGATGGATTTTGGTGCATCCAAAATCCCCTCAGGCTGCAGCATTCCTTCAGCCAGGCCACCCCAGGGAGGGGTTTTGAGACACTGTAATTCCCAACAGACAATGAAATTCAAAATTATATTTTGAAAGAGAAAAAAAAATGTAGTTTGATTGTCTGGATCACTTCTGACACTCACTTTTGTGGCTGCAGAGCTGAGGGTTTAAAACCCCAGGAGGTACCTCTTGGTAGTTTAATTCCCACCAGTGCAACCTTTAGTTTCCAAATCTTGATTCTCTGGTCTGTTTTTACAACTAAAATTAAAAAAAAAACTACATAAAACTAACCAAGGCAGCCCTTTGTCTTATTTTATAAATTTGACAGTCTATGAACATGAATTTTTTTTTTACTTTTGCATTTTATCTTCAGGAAATCACTTCTTTTTAAAGCAGAAATCAAGAGATCTTTTTTCCCAAGTGATTAGATCTGGTGATTTTTAGTTTTTTAAAAAGTAAGGAGTCATGGTAACACTTTTGTAAGGGAGCCAAGGTGCTGTTGCAAGTAGAAATACAAAATTTAAGCATTTTATTGTAATTCTGTGTCATGGTTTGAGCCCAGTTGACAACCAGCAGCTCCTCACCCCCTGCCCTGCTGGGATGGGGGAGAGAATTGGGAGGTAAATTTGAGAAAATATGGGTTGAAATAAACAGTTTAATGGATAAAACAAAGCAAAACAAGGAATTCATTCCCTACTTCCCATGGTTGGGATCCAGGGCTCCATCCCACCCAGCAGTGACTGGGGAAGGCAAATGCCATCATTCCCAACATCTTCCATCCTCCTGGAATGTTCTCTCTCCTCCACAACCTCCATGTTCTGGATTTAGATCTTTTCTGTTCTGGGTCCATAACCAAAAAGTTAAAATAGTGATTATTTAATCTTAATTTTTCTTAAGGGTGGGTTCATTTTTAGGGGGGTTTCACATGTAGTAATTTGACTTCCTTGTGGTTTCCACCACTGGAAAATTGCTGTTCAGGAGGGTGATGGTAACCCAGTGATCCCATTGGGAATATTCCTGCCTGGATCATATAATGAATTAATGATACAGAATCATTAAGGCTGGAAAACACCTCCAGGATCATTCAAGTCCATATGCTGAGTTTCTGGAGCTGTAAACAAGAATCTTTAGTCTGGAGCAGATGGTTTGACATGGACAGAAATCACAGGAAATGCAAGATATTGCAGCTGCTCTGTAAATTCTGGTAATGACTAAGCAGGTGCCACTTTTGTCTTGCAGCTCAGTTCCAGTTCTGTGTCTAATCCTGGGAAGTGCCTCTTTCCCCTGAGATGTGAGAAGTACTTAGAGCTCTCAGAAAATGTATTTATAGCCCTTGGGTTTGCTGGGGAAATGGCACAGTTTGAATTTGAAGGGTTGTTGTAGTGGTAAACCCCTGTAAATAATAGTTTGTGATGGAGTTGGGTGTGACCAGTTTGGTTTATGTTGTTGGATCAAAAGTTCATAATGGTTCATCAAGAATTTGGGATTGTTAATAATGGATTGGCTTCAGATTTGGGGGAACTTCTCGTTTGGTTCTTGGCTTTAAATAAAAATTGCACATCACTGGACATTCTGGAAAGGAAAAATCAGGCAGCTCTGGGCTGTGTTCTCCTGGAAAGTGCTGGGTGTTATCCCTGGACAAGGAAAAAATGCAATTAATGACTAAGAAATGGAAGAAGATCTTCAATTTTCTCCATGTGGGTCCAGTCCTGGCACCTCTCAGTGAAAGTTGAATTTGCAGGCAGGTTTGGGAAGGTGTTTGTAGCAGTTCCTGACTGACCTACAGGTAATTGGGATCTGTCCCACAACTCCTGCCACCTCAGAGGGTTTCAAAGGCTCTGGAATTCACAACAGACTTTGATTAAAAATCAGAATCTTACTTTGAAAGACAAAAAAAATGTGTAGTTGCATTGTCTGACTCAAGGACTTGTGGTGTTCACTTGTGGCTGAGGGTTTGAAAACCCAGTTAGTGATTATTGGTGTGATAAAGGTGAATCCATTTAATAAATGAAGCTGTGGGAATTCCCTAAACCAGACCACACTCTGTGGCACTCACTGGGCTGCTGTTTATTAGGAATGTTTTCAATTTAACTCAAATTCATCATGTCAGGATTTGTTGACACCACTGATTAAATTATGGATTTAAACCAGCTTGGCTTGAATGGTAAAAACTCATTTGCTGATTATAATATATATAATATTAGTATGATTATATTATATGTAATATAACTGTGTTGTGTTATTTTTATATTTTATATTATATACAATATGCTATTGTGTAATATATATTTTATATTATTATGTATTATATTATTATAATATATATATAATATATTCTATATGTATTTTATGTGATATATATAATATACTCTATAACACATATAGAATATATAATATAGATTGTATTATATATTCTACTATATTATAAATTATATTATAGCAAATATATATGATTTTAGTCTATGTGGGGTTGGATTCTTTATGGATTTGGGGATCTACACATGAGTGCTGTGTTCAGGGCACACAAAACTATCCTTATTTTTATCCATGATCCCATTTTTGGCCCCTGGAATCCCAGGCTGTGAAGGCAGGAAGAGTCCAGCACTAAATTCCATGAACACAATTCCAAGTGTTGATCCATTCCCAGAGGATGAGGGTGGTGTGTCCAGCTCTGAACTGATGCTTGTTCGAGGAATATAAAGCATCCCCTATTTTTATCTTGTTTAGAAATTGAAAAAATTCAGAAGGGGGAAACAACAAAGAAGGAGGAGGAAGAAAACTACCTGGATTTATTTTCCCACAAGAATATGAAACTGAAAGAACGAGTTCTGATCCCTGTCAAACAGTACCCCAAGGTGAGGGCAGGAAACAGCTCCTGAATCTCTGGGATTTGCTGGTTTTCTGTGGATTTTGGGGCTGCCAGAGTGTGAGCAGGAGTTAATAATGTCCCACTGTCACTGTGGAATTTCTCCTGTGAAGGCTTGCAGGGTCTGATTTCTGATATATTGCATTTCTAGAATGTCTGGGGATAAAGCTCAGTGGTGATGCATAGCTGGGATGTTTTCTTGCTGGAATAGNATAATATTAGTATGATTATATTATATGTAATATAACTGTGTTGTGTTATTTTTATATTTTATATTATATACAATATGCTATTGTGTAATATATATTTTATATTATTATGTNACACTTCCATGGGCAGAGCTGTTGTGTTTTACAGTTAAAAACTCATTTAACTCATCAAGACTCACTGCCTGTAAAACTGCTGCAGAGTAATGTCAGAATTAAACACTTGAGGGGAGTTAATTGAGCTTGATTTTTCTGGTGGAGCATTTTTTTCATGAAAAGAATGTTTTGAGACTTAAATTTTTTGGTTTGTGTTTTTTGCTGAGATGAGAAAATGGAGGACCTTGATTTTTTGGGTTTTTTTGTCAGCCAACATAACATTCAGGAAAGCTTTTGTTGAGACTGCTGGATCCTGGAGCTAATTTGTTTCCTTGGTTTTTTAATTCATTTACAGTTCAACTTTGTTGGAAAGATTTTGGGACCTCAAGGCAACACCATTAAGAGACTCCAGGAAGAAACTGGTGCTAAAATATCTGTGCTGGGCAAGGGTTCAATGAGAGATAAAGCCAAGGTAAGGAAATCACCTTGAAAACACACACACACACACTATTCCTTTCATGTTGCATTTGGCTCTCCAAGCATTTTTATGAAGATGAAACCATTCTAATCCAAAAGCAAAGCAGTGGGAATTGTTCTGTGCATATTTGGAGCAGTTGGATTGAGGCTGAATGTGATTTATGTTGGGGATCAGACATTTTGTGATACCCTGCACCCCTTGGATGAAGAGATGAAAGATGAAATACAAAGTTTATAAAATAAGAATTAATCCCAGCTACTCCCTGAAGAGTCAGTCACTAAAGTAATATGTTTCTCCTCCATAAAATAATCCCTTTTCTAGCTGTTCCATCTGAAATCCTTCAATTCTCATGGTTCAGTGGAGATGTTGGAGCAGTATGTTCCTGGTAATCTTTAGTGAATCACAAAGTGCCAGGGGGTGTTTTTATAACAGCAAAAAAAAATATGAAAGGAATGTTTTTTTTCTTGCTGCTTATTCCCCAAACTGAGCTCAGAGTCAACAGAGCTGTAACTTAATTCAGGTTTCACTTGAGAAGCACAAGAAGCTTTTACACTTCCAGCTTGTTTGGAGCTTCCTAAATAACTGAAGCACAGCCTGAAAAAGAGAGAGATCTTGGAGCAGAGGTAGAGAAGCTTGTTTGAGGCATTAGAGCTTCGTGAGGGGGTGAAGAGGGAGAACACAGCTTGGATATAAATCCCCTGGGGTTAAAAATTGCCTGGGAACAATTAAAAATATTGTCATAAATCACCTGAAGCGACAGCTGGGAGGTGTGGGATGTGTGTGGCTTCTCCTCAGACACTTCCAATCCATGATCTGTGTCCAGGTGCTTTCACCAACATTTCCTTTAAGGCTCAGAAAACAGGTAAAATTAAAAAGCAGCTTTTGTGGGTGTTCTGTAGCCCTGGGACTCTGTGCTGTGCTTTGTTGCAGGAGGAGGAGCTGCGCAAAGGGGGAGATCCCAAATATGCCCATCTAAACATGGATCTGCACGTGTTCATTGAAGTGTTTGGGCCCCCCTGTGAGGCCTATGCTCTGATGGCTCATGCCATGGAGGAGGTCAAGAAATTCCTTGTTCCAGTATGTATGTGCTGACACTTTTTATTTTTGAAGGAGGTGATGGGTGGTGAATCTGCCCCAGGATGGGTAAGATTTGCACAGTGTCACTCACACTGCAGGGATTGGGGTAGCTGGGGAAACAGGGAATATTGAGTGTGTGTGGCAGCTTCAGATAACCCTGTTAATCCTGCATGAAGGCATTTGTTATCCCCCTGACCATGATTAGGAAGGCAGACACACAAAGGAGCACTTGGAGGAGGTGTTGCCCTCCCAGTACCAGCTGTGGGTGCTGGGGGTGGGCAGCTCCTCCAGCTCCATGTGCCAGTGGGAAAATAAGTTTAGCCATGCCTGGCATGGAAGAGACTTCTTGGAACTGTAGAAATCCAGCTGGAAAATTTCACTGTCAGACCAGAAACTTGAGTACAGAGGTGTGAGGGTGAGCAGGGTGAGCCCAGGCAGCTCAGTAGCTCAGTGTTTTCTGAGATACACTTGTTAAATCAACATTTCTCCTGCTTTAAAAGTGGATTATGTGAGGGAACCTCTTTTTTTACACAGGTGTCACTTGTCACCTGTTTGGGGATGTGTTTTACTGCTGTTAATACCTTTATGACCAACTTCATGTCACCTTTGTGCCAGCGTGTGACAGGACTGTGCTGGAAGTGTTGCCTCCAAGGATGGCAGAATCTGAAGGAGCCTCTCACATGTCTTAAAAAGATAGTTTAGTGGAAAAGCATGTGGATGGTGTGTGATTCCCTGAGTCTGACACAGGGAGGAGGAGAGATGGTGATGAGAAGTGTCTTTGAAGGGAAGAGGTTCAAGGAGCCCCTGGGATGTGCCAAAGCAGCCTTGCTGTTTAAAGTGTCTTCTCTGTCCCTGCCTTCAATCCACGTGTTAAACCTGGGAATATTGACAGGGAAGTCAGGGTGGAAGCCAGCAGGGCTGGGAAGGCACATCTGGGAGGAGACTCCTGGCTTTGTGGTGTTGCCATGGCATTGGGAAGACCCTGGATGTGGCCCAGGGGTGGGGTGTCCTGGCTTTGAGGGTCACCAGGGATCTGTGCTCATTCCTGACACTGCATCCACTCAGATCCTTCTCCTCCTGCACCAGAAACCTGTGAGGATTATGTAAGGAATTACATATTTTTGGTTTTTAATTCCAGCTGACTGTGTGTTGGATACTCAGCATGACTGACATAGGATTCCTGGGAAGAAGTGACCACTGGGATAGGGCTGGGATCCCCAGGGACCACTGGGATGGGGCTGGGTGACCTTCTCTGCCTCTTTAATCCTTAAAGAAGGGAACTGCAAGTACAAAGCCAGCAATGTGCTGCATTCCTAAGAATTTAAACAGCTTGGAATTGCAAATGGGTGTTTGCTCTTCATCAGGCTGCATCCCAACCCTTTCCTCTGGGAATGGGAACACAGCAGTGTGCTGTTACCTTCTGTGGGCTCACTGCCAGCCACCTGCCTTTAAATGGGAGCTGTGAGGTGAGACTTGTCTTCATGACTTCACCACATCCATCTTGCTGACATCCCTGGGATGCCGAACTTCCAGCAGCCCTGGGAGAGAGATCCTCTTCCCAGGGAATTTAGGATTCTCCAGTTATTTTTACTGCAGCCTGTGATATCCTGGAGCACAGCCTGGCTAGTTAGCTGTTCTCTGGAGCTGACTCTCTCCCCTTTTTTAGGATATGATGGATGATATCTGCCAGGAGCAGTTCCTGGAGCTCTCCTACCTGAACGGTGTTCCAGAGCCAAACCGTGGCCGAGGAGTCCCTGGGAGGGGAAGGGGAGCAGCTCCACCACCACCTCCACCTGTTCCAAGGTATCTTTCCCAAAAGCACAGGCCTGGAAATGCTGCATTTTGCTCAGAGTTGTCCTGTCAGAGGAGATTAAACTGCACATCAGCTGTTGGGCTTGACCTTGGATTTTGGCCAAGGTTTTTCCAGCCTTGTGTTGCAGGCTGGCATCCCGTGTTTTGCATGTTTGGAGGTGGAGTGTAACACTGTGGGTGTCTTCTGTTTTGTTTTTGATGCCTGTAATCAACAGTTTTATAAAGGAACCTTTCAGAAATTGCCCTGTGGAACCATGTGCAGGCAGATGTTGGGGCAGAATGTGCATTTTCAGTTTAAACTGGCATTGTTTGAGAGCCCTGGGATGGCATCGTTCTGTCAGTGCTGTCAGGGCTTTGGGATAAACTGGCAATAAAACTGTTGCTGTAGTTCTTGCTTCACTCCCTGTTTTATGGGGTGATGTCTTTCCTTGTCCCTGTTTAGCCCTGAATGTCCCTCCTCACCTCATCCTTATGGATCTGGAGCTCTGGGATTCATCCCACCTCAGTGAGAGAAGATCATCTCTGAGAAATCACCTGCCCAAACTCCTGCATCAGCTTTACTTCTTTGCCTGCACATCTGATGCAGTAGATCTCTCATCCCAGGGGAGGTTTTTATAAATCCTGCAGCACAACCACGTTAGTTCTTGTGCTGATAAAGAATTCATGACTTACTTGATGGCGGCTCTGTTTAGTTCCTGAGCTGTTCCACTTCCAAGCAGACACAAGAAGCACCACCCTCGGTGTCCACAGCAGCAGGAGCTGCTCACAAAGCCTTTTTTCTCTCCTTCCAGGGGCCGTGGGGTTGGTCCCCCTCCTCCTCCTCCTCCTCCTCGGGGGGCTCTGGTTCGAGGAGCCCCAGTGCGGGGGGCTCTTGCCCGGGGGGCAACTATAGCCAGGGGAGTCCCCCCTCCCCCAGCAGTCAGGGGGGCTCCTGCACCCCGAGCACGGGCAGCTGGGATCCAGAGGATACCCCTTCCTCCTCCTCCTGCACCAGAAACCTACGAGGATTATGTAAGGAATTAACATGTCTTGGGGTTTTTTAATTGCAGCTGAACGTGTGTTAGGTATTTGATGTGATTGCTGGGGAGAAGGGACCACTGGGGTGGGGTTGGGATTCCCGGTGAGCTCTGGGATCACCAGTGACACTGGGATGGGGCTGGGGCCACCAGGGTTCTCTGGGGTCACCAGGGATCACTGGGATGGGGTTGGGGTCACTGGGGACCACTGGGATGGGGTTGGGATCACTGGGGACCACTGGGATGGGGTTGGGATCACTGGGGACCACTGGGATGGGGTTGGGATCACTGGGGACCACTGGGATGGGGTTGGGATCACTGGGGACCACTGGGATGGGGTTGGGGTCACCAGGGAGCTCTGGGATCACCAGTGACACTGGGATGGGGCTGGGGTCACCAGGAAGCTCTGGGATCACTGGGGACCACTGGGATGGGGTGGGATTCCCAGTGACCTGTGGGATGAGGCTGGAATCACCAGTGACACTGGGATCACTAGAGACCACTGGGATGGGGCTGGATTCCGACTGACCTCTGGGATCCCCAGTGACCTTTGGGATCACCAGCAACCTCTGGGATGGGGCTGTGATCACCCTGGACACTGGGATGGGATTGGGATCACCAGAGACCACTGGGATGGGGCTGGATTCCCACTGACCTCTGGGATCCCCAGTGACCTTTGGGATCACCAGCAACCTCTGGGATGGGGCTGTGATCACCAGGGACCAATGGGATGGTGCTGAGTGACCACCTCTGCCTCTCTAGTCCTCAAAAAAGGGATCTGCAAATGTCCTAAATCCAGAGTAAGGGTGGTTTTTCATAAATGTGCCCCCCCAAGAATTGAAGTTTTCCATGACTTGGCGCATGGTATCAAAAATTACATCAAAGATTGATGTAGTTCACATCACATTCTTTTTTTAAGAGAATTCTTTGAGAAAGAAGTTCCAAAGGCTTCTTCCATCCACTAAAATCCTTAAACAGGGTGATGTTTCAAGTAGTGTAATTCAGCACCACCCTCCTGCCAGGCTTATCTTGGCATCTGTGCTCTTGGTGTCCCAAAGGGAAAAGAAGACAATGAGGAATCATCACAAATATTTCTCTTCCCAGTAAAATGTGTTTTTTTCACTGAAACCAATCATAAGTTCAGAGGTTGGGGTTTGCCCACCTGTGAATCTGTGGTTTAAGTAACACAGAATCCCAGAATATCCTGAGTTGGGAGGGACCCTCAAGGATCATCCAGTCCAACTCCTGGCCCTGCACAGACACCCCAACAATCCCACCCTGTCCCTGAGTGTTGTCCAAACCCTCCTGGAGCTCTGGCAGCCTTGGGGCTGTGCCCAAACCCTGGGGAGCCTGTTCAGTGCCCACCCACCCTCTGGGAGAAGAACCTTTTCCTAATAACACAATTCCAGGTCTCCTGACCCACAGATTTGTCCCACAGACGAGCTGCAGCCTCGGCCATGAATTATAAATATCAATATGATTCATTCCTCCCGAACCACAAGACACTGCAGGTCTCAGCTGTGTGTCTTATGGCAGGGAAGGATTTCCAGGCTCCTCTGGAAGCTGCTGTAGCCTGAATTCAGTCCTGCCATGCCTCTTGGCCAGGAATTAACCTTTGGTGCTTCCATTAACACGTTTGTCCTGATCCATTTCAGGGCTATGACGACACATACGCAGACCAGAGCTACGAGGGGTACGAGGGCTACTACAGCCAGGGCCAAGGGTGAGTTGGCTTCCCTGTTCCTGAGGAAATAATGCATGGCCTTCATTCTTTTTTTCCATTTTAAGGGAATGGAAACACTCATTTCTGAGCCTGAGCTGTAGGGAAGGTGCCCTGTTCTGCTGGAATCCAGGAGTGCCTGGGAAATGACAGGAGTGTTGGGTGTCTTTGCTTTTCCAGTGTTTGTGCAAGTTATGTCAGGTCGAGAATATGATTTCACTGGATGTAACCACCTAATTGCTCTTCCAGGGACACAGAATACTATGATTATGGACACGGGGAGGCACAGGAAACCTATGAAGCTTATGGTAGGTCTGGGAATATTGTTCTTTTGACAGGGAAGGGGCTGCACGTAGTTGGGAATTGCTTGTGGTCAACCAGCAGTTTTCCAGTGTCACTCCAGGGTCTGAGCAACAGCTGAGGAGAACTTCAAGTACTTTTCATGGTGGAATATTTATATCTAGGTCTGAACAGCCACAGACATTCTGTGGGTTTAGATCCTTATCAAACTTGATTGTCTCAAAGATGACACTTTAAAAAAAATCTGGTTTTTAACTATGGAAGTATCTTAATTTTCTTGTAGCTTTAGAATATTTTAAGAGGTCTGGATTTCCACCCACAGCACTACTTGTGCTGCAGTCTGGTCTTCATGGACTGTATTTTATATGGTTCCATCTGCTTCCTTATCCTCAAAAACCCTCTACCTGATCCCCACTCTGTGCTATACATTTGCTTGAAAAATGGATTTATATGTCATGTAAAGGCATCTCTTTGACCATGTGAAACCAATTGTGCTCCATATGACTTGCAAGTGGTCTGTGAAGTCTGGCTAATTTGAGTTATGTAAAACTACCAACTTAGGCTGGACTGAACCAAACTGTTGTGGTTTAACCCCAAGGGGCAGCCAAGCCCCACCAGCCACTCCCTCACTCCCCGCTCGTGGGATGGGGGAAAGAATTGGAGGGGTAAAAGTGAGAGAACTCATGGGTTGAGTAAAGACAGTTCAAGGGGAAAAGCAAAGTAAAACAAGGAATTAATTCCCTGCTTCCTTGGGAAGGCAAACACCATCCCTCCCAACATCCCCCCTGTCTCCTCCTCCCCTCAGCTGTGGCTGCATTTCTTTCTTAAGCCAGTTCCTATATCCAAGCCTGGAATGGCAGCTGCATGTGGCAATGAGTAAGAATCATTTTCCTCTCTCTCTAAACAAGCCTGTGCTGCTTTGGGCTGGGGCAGAGTTAATTTTCTTCCCAGTGGCTGTTCTGGGGCTGCCTTTGGATTTGTGCTGAACACAGAGTTGATGATACAGAGATGGTTTGTTATTGCTGGGCAGAGCTCACACACAGCCAAGGCCTTTCCTGCTCCTTGTACTGCCATCCTGGTGAGGGACTGGGCAAACTGGGAGGGAATACAGCCAGGACACTGACCCCAACTGACCAAAGAGATATTTGGGATGAGTTCCCAAAGCTACACAGCGAGCGGCTTAAAGCCATGGAATTCCATGTGATTGGAAACAGTCCCTTTCCCAGAGCATCAGCTGAGCAAAGGCAGGTAATGACACTAATGACCAGCTGGAGGGGCTTTCTGGGATCCCTGGGAACTGGGAATCCCCTGTGCTCTGTCATGCCAGTAATAGGGAAGCAGAGTTAATATCCTGCAAGAGCCTGGGGGTGTTCCCTGCTCCGGGTTTGGGTTGTGAGGAGTTGAGGTGCCCTGAGCAGGGATGTTTCCCAGTCTGAGCTGCATTTGAGGAGACAGCTGCTCCCAGGAACCTTGGCTGTTTCCTGCCTTCAATGCCTGGGTTTGTTGCCTGTGTTTGTCACACAGCACAAAGAGCCCTTTGTGCCTCCTGCCTGGTGGGAGAGCGGCGGAGCCGGCCGGGATTGGGAGGCCAAAATGCTCATTGTACACTTGGCATGGAGTTGCCACAGCTAATCTGTTTATCCACAGTAATTTCCTTTGGTCTCTGCTTTCATGAAAACAGAATTAGAGGAATAAATCACTGAGCCAGGCTGGAGACAGTTTTGAGAAAACGGGAATGTGCTCCCTGGTAGGAACAGGCTCAGCTGTCCTGGGGCTCCTGATTTCCTAAACTGGTGACTCCAGAGGGACTGGCAGGGACACGAGGATGGATGTTGCAAGCACAAGCCCTACTGGGAGCTGAGCTGGGATATCTGGGGCTGGAGCTGGCTCAGGGCCAATGGGGATGTGAACTCTTATTTGTTTCAGTGGTTTCACAGAGTCCTGGAATGGTTTGGGTTGGGAGGGACCTTAAAGATCATCCCATTCCAACCCCCTGCCGTGGGAAGGGACACCTTTCACCAGCCCAGGACTGTGTGTCCAAAGGGTCTGGGCTGTCCTGTGGAATGCTGTGTCCTGTTAGCTGGTGCAGCACTAGGAGGTGGTGTTTGTCTGCTCCCGGAAAGTGTAAATTTTCCTGTATTTCTGGAAGAGAAAGAGCAGCAAAGCCTGGAAGTTCAGTGGGACACACTTCCATCCTTAATTATTTTGGCAAAGTTATCCAGGAGCTGCTTTGCCTGGTGTCTGGGAAGGAGGGAAGCACTTCCTGCAGCTGTCCCTGCTGGCCAGACCCTGGGATTAGGGATACTGCTGGCTGCCAGCTTCCCTAACCTCTGCCACACTGCCCTGGGGATTGGCTTTGGCCCTGCTGGAATTAATTAGTCCTGAAAGGACTGGGTTTGTCCAAGTTGGAGCTGTCGAGGATCCCAGGGATCCTTATGAAGAGAGACTGCGGGAGCTGGGCCTGGTTAGTCTGGGAAGGGAAGGCTGAGAGGGGATCCCATCGATCCATACCAATATCCCATCAATCCATACCAATATCCCAANATTCCAAAGGGTGTCAGAGGATGGTCAGAGGATGGTCAGAGGATGTTCAGTGGTGCCCAGTGACAGGACAAGGAGCAATGGCCATAAACTGAAACACAACAAGTTCCACCTCAGCCTGAGGCAGAGCTTTCCATGGATGTGGCAGAGCCCTGGAACAGCTGCCCAGGGAGGGCCTGGAGTCTCCCTCTCTGGAGACATTCCAGACCTGGACACATCCCTGTGTCACCTGCTCCGGGTGCCCCTGCCTTGGCAGGGATGATCCCCAGAGATCCACCCCCAAATCCATGATCCCACACATGGCTTCTCCCATGTGGGTTACTCAGCCTCAACCTTCGAGTGTTCCCCATCCTAAATCACCCTCCAAATCCTGCACCAGGGGGCACTGGACACACTGGTGCCTCCCTAGAGAGCCTGTCCCACCCCACCACTCCATCCCTGACATATCCCTCTCTTTTCCACAGGGCAAGATGACTGGAATGGGACCCGGCCCTCCCTGAAGGCCCCGCCGGCCAGGCCAGTGAAGGGGGGCTACCGAGAGCACCCCTACGGACGCTACTAAAAATCAAACATGAGGGGAAAATCCCACTTTTGAGCAAAACAGTTGTTACTGATTCTTGTATCTCCCGGGATTCCCGTTGCTTTACCCACACCAGACAAGTAATTGTCTAACTGTTTTTCTTCGTGGCCCTTTTTCTCCCACTCCATCCTCACCCTGCATTTTGGCTTCTGTATGTAGTACTTTTAAGATGAGTTAAATAGATTTTTTTTTTTAGAGGAAGCGACTCTTAATTTTTATTTTTTTTTTCAGTGTGTAGATGGCTTTTCTTTCTTTGTCGTTTAGGTAAACACAGCTGTACCTTTTTTAAGAAAAAAAAAAAAAGAAAAGAGGAAAAACAAACAGTTAAAAATGTTAGTTTCCAAAGTGATATGCTTTGCTTAGCAGTTATGAAGTTAAGGTTTTGTTTAAAACTTTTTAAAGTTTGTTTTTAAAGGAACCCATAAAGGTTGTAGTTGCAGAATCCCAAAGTAGGCTACATTTCAAAATTCAGGGCTATTTTTTAAGAATTAAAATCATAATGTAACGGTAGTGGCTGCCACCATTTAAAAAAAAAAATTAACTTCAGATGCCAAACCTTCTTTAAAAGGAGATTGCTGGTGAATCTTGAAGTTTAAATTTTAATACAAAGGATCCTCCAAACAAATTAAATAGCGTTTTTTTTAAAGAGAATTGACTTAAAAGAAAAAATTAGGTTTGTAAAATTGACTTTTCTTATGTGGATTTTGAAATCTAGCCCCCGTGCAGTGTTGAGATATGCTTGGGAAGCACATTTTTCCAGTGTAAAGGGGTTCTTAGTTTGGTTCTAGATGAACAACTTTTAAGGGAAAAAAACAAAGCATGGCTCTAATTGCCCAGTGTTTGATAGTAGAAAGCAGAATATTCCATGGGTAGGTCTGAACTCTGTAAAATTTTCATTTTTTATAGTGCTTGGGGCAGATAATCCAGTACAAGTTTAAAACTGACCCCAAAAAAAATGTCAATTCGAGCAGTCCCATCGACTTGTTCAAGTGTATCTCAGCACGAGCTTTGCATAAAAAGGGACACTGCAGCTGGAAAAAAAAAAAACTGATCAAAAATTTCACTTTGTACATAAGATAAAGTCCTAATTGGATTTGTACACTGTCCTCCCACTCTGTTCTTGAAGATAAAATGCTACATGTGTAAGTCTGCCTAACTAGGTAGCTAAAAACGTGTCAAAATATGTCTGTCGCAATTTGTCAATAAAGTTTAGTCCTTTTTTAATCAAAGTAAATGTGATGAATTGTCATTTGTTTTGGTTGAGCGATAAAATAGCGATTTTTTTATTATTTTTTTTTTCAAATAAATTTAAATTTAATGCTAAAGCTAATTGTCTTTTTAAAACGTGGAGACATTCTAAAAAAATGGTGGTTTTTTTGTAATTTGTACCAAAAGAAAAAATTGATTGAGCTCGTTGAAGGGGCTTAAATTTAAAAAAAAAAAAAAAAATTGAAAAAGAAAAATTTGTTTTTCACCCCCTGGAAGTTGTTTGAAGTGGTTTGAGCCTGGACTGGGGCAGAAATCTGACTTGGAAAGTGTTTTATGGTTCTTTGTTGAGTTACTGATTCAGATTTCAGGTGGCCTCAGAGAACATTCCAGGCTGCAGACTCCAGCTTGAGTCTGAAATCCCTGGTTTAAGTAGCGTGACAAAAGGAATGCTGAAAATTCCAAGGCTTAGCTGCCACCAGGAGGAGAAGGAAGTTGCTTTCTTTAAACCCCCCTTGGCCAAGATGATGCCCTTCTTACTTTACAGTAGCTTTTACTTGGAGAAACCACTTAAAAATGTATTTTTCTTGGTGGATGGTGCTGCAGCTGCTCCTTAAATCCTTCTGAGACGGTGTGGATGTATAATATATAAAATGTATATATTTCTATATATGTAAAAGTAAATGCTTCTTAAAAAGACACAAAAAATGGTTTGTGTTTCCCATCTCCAAAATGAATTTGGAATCCTAAAGGGGAGAGAATTAAACTGCTCGGGGGTGAAAAATAGAATATTAGAGAGCGCATGAATGAGGGGAATACTTTAAAAAAACCAACCAAACACAAAGTTGTATTTGTAGATTGTTATTAAAGTGCAAATAACCGAATTTTCAACACTGGTTTGGAGTCAGCTTTCAGGGCATAATGTGTTGCTTGATGAAAAGATCACCCTATACCCCCCTTTTAAAGGAAAATTATCGCAGGAGAATCAGGAAAAAGCTGATGTAAAGCTAACATGCATCGCCCAAAAGGTAACCTAAATGTCTGATTTTAATAGCACATTTCTCTTTTCCATAAACTGTGACGTAAACTTTTTATTGAGCCAAGTCTTCAGATATTAATTTTAATGTAAAAAAAAAAAAAAACCCAACAACCTTGCCAAAAAAAAAAAAAAATGTTTAAAATAAAACGTTTTAAAACAACCCACATGTTTTCTGCATAAATTAGCAATAACTTTTAATTAATGTGCCCTTGGAAAAATGCACTCTTGACGGAATGTGGGCAAGAAGGAATCGGCAAAGCTTTAAATATCCAAGGATGTAAAATGAAAATGAATGTAGTTTAGCCCTGCTACTGCCAAACCCCCCCCCCCAAATTCTGCTCAGTTGTTTAAAAATGTCAACTTTGTAGCCCCCAGTATTTCTGTTCCCTGTGAGACCTCCACAGCTCAGCTGAAGTTGCATGTTTTCCTTCATGTGTAATTGCATGCAGGAATCTTTTCTTTCTTTCTTTCTTTTTTGGGAGGGGGGGGATTTGTGCTTCCATTAAGGAGCCTCACAAATGTCTTTAATTTGCAGGAGTCAAGAGTTCAGAGCTGTGACTCACCAGGGTGAGGAGGAGCAGGGGCAGCACCCACTGGGTAAGTCTGGTGTATTTTTACAACCCGTTGCAAGTTGCCAACATGTTCCATGGGGGTGGCACCATCTGAGCTGCTAAATTAAAGCCATTCCTTATGTCCACACAAATCCATGGAAAGCTGGCTCCGTGCCTGGTGCTCTCACAGAGGTCACAGTGTGGAGGAGGCTCCAGAATGTACCTGCCTTGAGCAATCCCAGCAGGATCCCAGAGGGAAGGGTTTAGTGGATTTGGGGAGAGGGGAAATGTGGGATGGGTCTCTTGGAGCTGGTTCCTGGCTGGGATGCTGGGATTTGTGAGAGAAAGCTCTCAGCAGGGTGTTGGGTTTCATGGATCACAGAATGGTTTGGGTTGGGAGGGACCTTAAAGCTCATCTGGTTCCCAACCCAGTGGGATTTGTTACCCGATGCTGCAGGAATGGCTCCATGGGAATTCCTGTGAGAGTCCATAGTGCATTAAAATCACATTAAAATTACAGCCAGTTCTACCCCTTCTGCCTCCCATCAATGGCATCAAATGGGATCTGGCTGCTGACTGCCCTGTTTCCATGGATTTTCATCTGCTGTCAGTGCCAGAGATCTCCACCAGTGATCCCAGGACACAGTTCATAGAATCCCAGAATGATTTGGGTTGGAAGGGACCTTAAAGATCATCCAATTCCACCCCCCTGCCACGGGCAGGAACACCTTCCACTATCCCAGGTTACTCCAAGCTCTGTCCAACCTGGCCTGGAACATTCCAGGGGTGGGGAACAGGCCTTGCTTCTCTAATAAATTACTTCTCTAAATGGATGCAAGTGGTTGCAGAGGGGTGGGAGATGATCACACATCAGTGGAGTGACCTGCTTAGGCAGCAAGGACACATCCCTCCCCAAGGCAGCATCCCAAAGCATTTCCTTTGGGAACAGCTAAATGCTTGCTCTCAAATCCTGAGATCACTGGGAGTCTGAGCTCCATAAATAAAAGAACAAAGAACTCAACCCTTGCAGTGCTGAACGAGCCCAAAACACAACCTGGGTGTGCGACATAAAAGGACACAAATCTGATTTTATATGGAATTGTAAAGCTCCCAAAAAAGCTGCTTTTACCGTAGGAGTATTAGGAACAAGGAGAGGAGAGGAGGTAGGATGTGAAAATGCTGCAACAGTGGGAGTACCCTGAATTCTTCCACTTGAAAATTGGATCCTGCCAGGGGGAACAATAACGTGTCTGGATTTGTGGCCTGGTTATCAAATTCATCTTCATTTACAATGTAATTGGAACACCACTTTCTCTGGCCATGTACCAATCTTTCCCATTTCTTTTTTAATAGGCACAGCTTTTATATCAAGTGGAAAAGATTTGATAGAGATCATCTATTATGATGCAGGTTTTTTACCAGTAGAAGTGGATCTTGTGGTGCTGCCTTTGGATTGATCCAGCTCGTGCCTTGCCTTTGTTACATGTTTATGAGAAAGACTTTAATGTTATGGCAGACTGTAAACATTAATATATTGAAATAACTGTGTGTGCTACAAGTCTTTTGCAAACATGCCCTGGATCAGACATTCCCTCCCTCTCACAGCACTGCTCCAGTCAGATTTTAGCCTGGAGTCTGCAAGAGCTAATTTGAGATCCCAAAATAACCATCAGCATGGATTTGTCTCTCAAAGATGCTCTAATTAGCCAGACATTCCGGGGGTGATGCAGGAGTTTGGGAGGGATAGAGATTCCTTGGAGTCTGAGTCACCTCAATAACCTAAATAACCTTCCCTCTCCTGCCAGCACGTGGCAGCTGGAGGTGGAATCCAGCTGGCTCTGACCTACCAAGTGCCAGGGATCTTCCTTCCACCTCCTGATATTCCCAAAGGGCTGATCCACATCTTATTATTTGTAGGATTTTGGTGAAGACCCTGAACCAGATAAAGGCCCTGCTGTGCCTGGCTCTGTGCACAGCTGGCACTTCTCCTCTGGGGAAGCTTTTCCCAACAAAACTGTTCCTGTCAAGAGGAGTTTGGCTCTGGGAACATCCTCCTCCTGCAGAACACTCCGTGTCTCAGCATTCCCATCTTCCCTGGCCCTTTCCCTGGGTGGGCACAGCTTCCCCAGCCTCTAGTCCAGCCCTTGGGTGTAAATTCTCATCCTGGCCTTGCTTGGAGCTGGCACCAAGCCAGACTTACACCCTTGATGAGGTTCAGTGCTCTGTGGGAACTTGGGCAGCCATGGGAGAGCATTCCAGCTGGAATTCCAGAGGTATCCCCAGCAGCTCTCCCTGGAAGGAGACTCTCATGCCCTACCCCTGGTTTCAAATTGCTGTTTGGATTGTTAAATAAAGCAAGTGGCTTTGAGCTTTATTATGTGGAATCACAGATTCATGGAATGGTTTGGGTGGGAAGGGAACTTCAAGTGCCACCCCCTGCCATGGGCAGGGACACCTTCCACCACACCAGGTTGCTCCAAGCCTTGGACACTTCCAGGGATGGGATCCCACAACCTCTGTGGTGGTTTTTTAACTCAGCCTCACTGAAAGCATAGTGGTTTAAACCTTTACATCCATATATCCCACCAAAATTCCATCTTGGATAAGCTGGGTTTAAGAGCACAGCTGGATTCCCTGTCCAGCTCTTGGAGCAGATGATTCTTTTTGTACAGAACGAGTTTTTAAATTTGTATGAGAGCATCTGTCAGGAGCAGGGCCAAGAAAAACAAGTTAAATGTGCATTTTCCCCTCCCTTAACCCATCCTGCTGCTCTCCCAGAGAACACTTGGGCCGAGGGTGATTCCTGCATGGAATTCCTGGATGGACCCTCCAAGTGGCCCTGGAGGAGGAGGGACCAGCTGGGATATGTCTGCTGGGAGATGCAGAGAACAGTGAGGGGGTGGAATTCCTGCACGTTATCCAGGGACTCCCATCCCAGTGGGGATGTTATTCCTCATTTTCTTCTTGGGGAAACTCCGTTCTGTGAGCACAGAACACAAATCTTTGCTGTTACTGCTCAGCTGAGCCTTTCCATTGCTGCCATATGTTTCAATGGGAATGTTTGTTTCCACACTCCTTTTGCTCCTTTTGCAAGGAGAGATGAGTCTCCACGGAGCTGATTTCAGAGCTGAGCAAGGAACACACTTGAGACACCGTTTGCTTCGCTGTGGTTGGGAAACAGGAACCTGCCAGATCTTGGGAAGTGCTGGAGAACACCAGAGCCTCCCTTGGATCCCACGAGAGCAGCAGCTGTGTGTTGGAATAGTGAAATATAAAGTGTTTTCTGGTGAAGCTGTTACTTTTACTGCTGAGTTTGGAGCCAGACACGACCAAAAAGCTTCAATACCCCGTGTTATATATTTTTTAAGCTGAAAATGTTTTTAACCTGATGTTGGTGTGTCCTGTTACCTTTGTAGTTGTTCGTGGGAGAGTGTGTGGATGCTCCTGGGTTTGGGTGGCTTTGCACATTTAGGTTGGGAAGCACCTCCAAGACCATCAAGTCTAACCTGTCACCACCTTGTCACCCAGCCCAGGGCACTGAATGCCACGTCCGGTCATTCCTTGAACACTTCCAGGGATGGGAACTCCAAACCTCCCTGGGCAGCCCCTTCCATGACCAGTGAAGAAGGAAACCTTGTCCCTGTGGAAGTTCATTCATTCCAGAGGTGCCTTTGCTGTTCCTCAACACTGTAAAACGCTCCATCTGCACTGAACCACCAACACTCACAGGCTGCAGAAACCATTGGAAAAACACCGCGGGTGGATCACAAAGACGCGAAAACCGATGGAGGCGAATCCCAGCACTGAAACAACTCACAGAGGAGCCCAGCGACCCCCAACGCGGCGCATCCCGTGACTCTGTGGCCCTGTTGGAAGTCACTCCCCGTTCCCTTAATAAAGGCCTGGCCACGACCTGGTGTGGGCTGTCAGCGCTTGTTCCGATGGACGGGGGGGGTTTGGGGGTCCGTGTCCCATGGGGGGTGACACGGGTGGGCACTAGGACCCCGCGCCGCCCCGCGGTGGGGGCGTGGCCTGGGCGTGGCTATGCAGATGAAGGCGTGGCCAGACGCGTTCGCCCCACGCAGGAGGATTGTCCCGCGCCGGCCGCCGTCGCGCCCCGCC
>WEIV01018613.1:250750-265597 GCA_013390005.1 Calyptomena viridis
AAAGGGCACAGGGAGCGGAGCCGCCGCCGTTTCTGGGCGCTGCCGGCAGCGGGCGAAGGGCGAGGAAGAGGAAGGAGCAGCGGGAATACCGAGGGCTGGCGGGGAGCCGGATGCGGCCGAGCCCCGCGGGACCGGGGCCCCCCCGGCGCCCCCATCCCACAGCGGGAATGCGAATGGGACCGGGGCACGGCACTCGATCCCCCCATGCCCGGGGACACCCGGGGGGCTTCGCTGCCTGGGGCGGCTGCGGGAACCCCCCGAGACCCCCCTGGCAGGTCCTGAGGGTTTGGGGGGCACAGAAAGGCCTCCCCCAGTCTATCCCTGGCTCCCGTGTGACCCCACCAGGACCAAATCCAGTCTCCGGACGGGGTTTCCAACCGGGATGGGGTGTGAAGGGTGATGTCGGTGCCCCGGCCCCCTCCCCAGCACAGCGGGAGGAAACGGCCGTGTCCAGCCTTTCCCGAGGATGAGGATTTCCTTCCTCCCATTGAGCAGGGACCCTGGGGTTAGCACGCAGCCCTGGGGTGCTCGGCCACAGGACGGGGGGTTTGGCTGGAAATTAGGAGGCAGAGCTCCCCCCCAACACATTGTCCTGGGAGCACCTTTGTCAGGACCCTTTATACCCCCCCTGCCTGGCCAAGACCCCAGGGATGAGGGAGATGGATTGAGGGAGGGCACAGGATGGAGACGTGCAGCCATTTCCTTCTCTCCTTCCCTTTTTCCCAGCCTCAGAGCACTGCGGATGTTTTGGGGGCAAAAAGAAGCTGGACACAGAGATTACTGGCTTCCCAGAAATGCTCTTCCTGCAGCTGGGAAGGGCTGTCACTGGGAGCAATGACACATTTCATTTCCCTCGAACGGGGGCTTTCCCAGGAGCCCTGGAGGGGATGATGTCCCAGGGGAGATCCCGCGTGGGAATTCCCCTGGGAGGAGCTGGACTCTCCACAGTGACTGTTCATTGGGGACCCAGCTGCCTTGGTGACCCCGGGGGTCCCGGACAACCCGAACCGTGTTGACCCATGGGCTGCACCCCAGGGGTCCCGGCCTGGCCAGGCTCCATCTGCCGCCCTCCCCACACCCCCTAATCCCGGGATTAGCAGCCAGATGCCAGGCGCAGGTTTGCTGCAGGTAACAGGATCCCTCGGGAGGAGGTGATGGACATCAAAGTGCAGGCAATTATGGCTAATCCCACCCAAGTGTCCCCGCGATGGGGTCCCCAAGCCAGGAGAACGGCGGGAACAGGGAGCTCACATCTGCTGGGGACACATCCCAGGGTGCCCTCAGGAATGGGCCCCGAGGATAATGGCCGTGCTGGAGCAAAAATCCCGGCAGAAATGCCCTCCATGGTCTTGGCACGGCTGAGCCCTTCCCATTCACACCCGAAATGGGAATAAACTGCACTGAGAATCCCCTCAGCTCTTCCCACCGTTTCCCAGCAGATGCAGCTGATGGGAAGTGGCTGTTTTCCCCGCAAAGCCTGTTCCAACATTCCTGGGAGGCCACATCTTCCACCCCTATCCCTGTTCCTGGGACCTCCAGCCAGTCATTTCCCGGCTGGTCCCACCCCAGCTCAGCACAGATGGAGGACGGACACTGTCTTGGGTCGCTGGGTCCCGGATTTCTGGGTGATCCTGCAGCTAATCCACCTCACTGGGGACCTCACAAACACCTCCCAGCTCCTCCTCATCCCCCCAAAATTCCCAGCCCGTCCCTGGCTGGTTCACTGCCGAATCCAGCATTCAGCAGCTGCTGATGTGGGAATCGGAGTGAGGGAGGGTTTGCAACAGGAGAATCCCACGAAGTCAAAGGTGATCCCACCTGGGTTGTGCCATCCTATATCCAGAGACTGATTGGTTTAATTCTTCCTTAATAAATATTTTTTACATAAATAAAGCCAAATCCCCAAAATGGCTAATTAAGGATTTGTTTGCCCACTGTCACCTCACACTGTGGCAGGCTGTGAGTGAGACCAAGAGGGCAAAAACATCACAAGGGTGGTGGGAGCTGCTTCCCGGTGCTCATGTCAGCAGTATCCCTGTTCCCTCCAGGCTGGGGACCCCTGAGCAGCACCTCTCCCCCAGACCCAGAGCTGTGGGGTCTCCATGGGGGCACCAGAATCCAGGAGATGCTGAGCCAAGCTGGCCACCACTGCCCGACCTTGCCCAGGGCTCACCTGGCCAAAAGCAGGGCAGGACACGGCCCACGAGGCCCCATCCTGCCGTAATTGGGAACCCTGAATTAGCATATGTGCATCCTCATTAGCAATTACACACATGTCCTCATTTTCTCATCCAAACAAGTCCACGGTGGGGACCCGGGAGCTCGAGCAAACACAGGGTGGTGCGTTGGACCCCAAGCCACTTACCCGCCCTCTCCCATCACCTGAGACCACTAAACTCATTGCACTTGTGCGCGGGGGCAGAGGCACCACCCCCAGCACCCCGGGCCGCGCCGCAGCGGCTCCCACGAGGAGCAGATGGTGATTCCAAGTGCGGGGGCCAGATGGACCCTCCCACCGTCCCCCCTCCGCTTCCGCTGCCATTTTACCCGGCAGCTCCAACAGCCGCTATAAATATTTAACAGCTCCATCCCCTGCTCTGCTGCTGAGCCGGCAGCAGGAGGGGAGGCAGCTTCAGCTCCTGCCCTTCACTGGGGGGGGCACACTGGGATGACAACCCCGGCACGTGGGCACAGCCAAGGGCACGACCCCTCCAGCAACATCGCATTGAGTTGGAGCTAAAAATTCCCAGTGATCTGGGTTGGAGATGCTTGAGGACTGAAAGGTGGTGAATTGAGACTTTGGACTGTTGGGACATTTCCCGAGAGCTGGGGCGAGGGGAGAGCTGGGAAGGTTGCCCACCACCCATGGGGGTGTGATGTCCCCACTCTGAGCACTGTGTAGGATGAGCACCCCTACGTCCCTCATGGAACTCTAAGGGGACATAAATGCCTCCCCAAACCCACCCCTAGGCCCCTGGGGGTCCTGGATCCTTGGTCAGACCCCAGCCAAGAGCCCCATGAGCGGCAGCACCGCCTTTACCACCACCAAACGGGTGTCCCAGGGGTCCTGTCCCCCACTTTTGGGATCTCCCACTCTGCAGCACGAGGCAGCAAGTCCCGACGTGTGGCTGCTCCGGGACACGCCTCGACCTGCAGCCCCGCGAGAGGCGTTTGCAGCCGGAGGCTCTCCCGGGAACCGCGGAGTTTCGGTCCCACCGTGGGCACGGTGCTCTCTCCCGCTGTCCCCACGGGCCACACGTGCTCCGGGGCAGCCCCTCGCCGGGGCCAGGCTTCCTCCCGCTGCCACCACCGTGGCCTCGGGCCTTTCCGCCGCTCTTCCTCCGACCCCGGGGCCGTGGCTGCCTTCCTGCCCCGCTCCCGCTGCCGTCCCGCTTCCTGCCCGACGGCGCTGCCTCCTCCGCACGGAGCGTTCCCGGCTCTCCCATCTGTGCCAGCACCATCCGTCCTCGCCGTGGCTCTTTCCTGAGCCTGGGACGGGGGGACCAGGCCTCTCTGAGGTGTCCCCAACAAGACCCTGTGCCCTCCTCGTGGCTCCGATCCCCGGGTTCCATGTGGGACTTGGCCCTGATGCTGCTGTCGAGGGGATTCCAGGGGGTCCCTGTTCCACCAGTCCTTTCCTTCCAGCTCGGCGATAAAGGCATCGAACGGAGCAAATCTGCCCCCGGGCTCACCCAAGGGAGTGGCAGCTCCCCGATTCCAATCACTTTTGGGGATCTACCACTGACCTAGTTTATAATCCACCGCTCAGGGCAGCAGGGATCGCACGCAGGGCACTGGGAACGAGCAGGAGCTTTCCAGGAGCATCGACACCCCCCAGTGCAAAGCCCCTGCCTTGTTTTTGGGGAGCTGGGGGTTCCACAGGCAGCTCAGAAGGGCTGGTCCCGGCTCTGTGCTGCTGCTGAGGTCAGGACATTCCCACGCTGAGCCCAAGGGTCTCCCCCAAACCGGTCGGACGTGCCGAGCTGTGACTCAGCCCCCTGGCTGCATGTGCCAGCAGGCAGCGGCAGGATCGGACCTGTGTGGGGCCCCCTCTTCCCAGGCAGCCCTGAGCAAACAGGGAAGTGAAAAATTTCCTTTTCCTTCCTCCTGCAGAGCTGGGTGTCACCGTGTTGGGGTGACCTACCCCTTCACCCCGCTCCCTAAAGCTTCCCCCCCTTCCCTCCCCCTCCCAGTGAGGACTGGGAAGGGCTCCTTATCTCCCTTCCTGGCTGATGCAAGGTTTGCTCATCCTGCTGCTCCCCCCAAGGCCACGCTGATGGTGTCACCTCCCCTTGAGGGTTCAACCCTCCACGGTCTTTCCATATGTTTCATCCCCCTGGCATCATTCCTGGCCCCACAGCTGAGACCACCAGGGTTTTCCCTGCTGGCCCCGTGGGGGGGTTCACTGCCCTCTGGGTGTTGGAAGCAGGCTGCCAGCCCTCTGCTCCAGCCAGGAATAAGTGGATTAGGAACCAATCTTGTTATCGCTGCTGGCAGCCTCACAAGGGCTGTGGGATGGGGACAGGGATGGGGACAAGGATGGGGATGCTCCCGGTGGGGGATCAGGGGTGGCCGAGTCCCGGCACAGTGTGGAATGCGGATAGGATGCATCCACAGCCAGGGCTCGGCTGCCTGCTGTTCCCAGGGATGCGGCATCCGGGCTCTAATGAGGCGGGACGGTTAATTAGTCAGTGTCAATTTATGTTAATTAGTCGGAGGAGTGGAGAGACTGATTGCTCTGCCACCTGGCTGGCACCGGGGCGCGCAGGGCCCGGCACGTGTGGAGATGAACATGTGTGTGCAGGGACAGAGGTGTGACCTGTGTGTGTGCAGGGGACACGGTGGCAGCGTGGGCCCAGCCACGGGCAGTGCTGGGATGAGCCTGTGAAGCTTCCCGTGGGTGATCACACCCTTCCTCGCCTTCACTGCCCTGTGAGTCGGGGCTGAGACCCCCGAGAAAGCCCCAGGAATTTCCAAAAGGGCTCAGAAAAACTCCCTGCTGTGATTTCCTCCCTTGTTCAGGGTGACAGAGCCGTGTGGGCAGCGGCGAGGCTGGGAAGCTCCCAGTGACCGGAGTAGGGCTGAAAGGTGGGAAAAGAATGGGAAACATGGATCCAGGGAGGGAGTGAGCCCCTCTCCAGGCTGCCGAGCCGGGACGGAGCAGCTCCACGGTTTACTCAGTCCAGACTAACAGCATCACAGCCTGAGCTGCTGTTGGCTCCTGGGGTTTGTTTCTTCTTCTTCCAACAGGATTGTGACACAAAAACAAAGGCAAAACCTTAATCCTGCAAATCCCCTCTGTTCCCGCTGAAGTCCACGGGTGCCTGTCTCTTCCAGGATGGGATGCAGGGGTCGGACACTGCCCCGGGGCTGCCTGGGGCCGCTCAACTCAAGCCCAGAGCAGCTAAAAATAGTCCTGTGTCTTCATGGAGGTGTTGCAGCCGCAATCAGCCATGCAAAGGAGACCGAAATTAAATCAGCCGCATGCGACAGAATCCATTAACCCTTTCCAGGGCGGTGGGAACGTGTCCCCCCACTGTCACCAGCACCACCACGGTGACAAGGGCCACTCCAGGGTCAGGGTTATGTGTCTCCTGCTGGGGCTGTGGGGTGTTCGGAGCACAGGGAGTGGGGTCTGTGTCCCTGTGGTGGGGCTGAGCCACCGGCCCCCACCCCTGGCCCCCCCGGCTCGCTGCCATCTGCTCCGGGTGTATTAAAGGCGTGGAGGAGCTGGAGAGAAACGAGGTCAGGGCTGTGATGGCAGTGACAGGGTGAGCCTGCACCCGTGGGACCCTGCCACCCGCCTCGTGTCCCCGTGGCACCGTGCAGAGCAGGGATGACTCTTTGGGATGCCCTTGGACTGCAACGGGAGCCTGGAGCAAGCCCCCAGGCGTGGCAGGTGGCTCCTGGGCACAGCAGGGTGACGTGCCAGGTGGACTTTGCTCCACCACGATGTTCCCACATCCTGGTGGCACCGGCACAGATGGGCTGCACCGTGTCCCTGCACCTTCCAGGATCTGTGTCTGTGCCAACTCTGCCTGGGGCTGGGGATGAACTGGGCATCAAACAGCACCAGCCCCCCAAATCTGCAGCGGGGACCCCCAGGGGGTCTCCCCGAGGCTCCCCCGCCGCCGTGCCCGGCCCTGTGCCCAACCGTGCCCCCTCCCATGCCCCCGCCCGGTGCATGTGCGAGTCCCGCGGCAGCCGCCTGCATTTCATGCATTTTTAAGAAGAAGAAGGTTAGTGGGTCACTCCAGCGCCCGAGGCTTTTCTCCAGCTGAGCTGCTGTGCTGCCAAACCCGGGCTGGCGGCGAGGGGGCTGGGACGGGCAGTGGGGTGGGCAGGTGGGCAGCACTGGCCTGGCATCGTGGCTTTGAGGTGCCACAGCCGCAGCTGCCCGGGGCTGCCACGTCCCTCCTGCCCCCACCGTTCCCTCCCGGAGGGACTTGAGCAGCTGGAAGGAGCGGGATGCAGCCAGACCAGTTCCCATCCTGCTCCCAGGGGAGGGGGATGAAGCCCCCCATAGAGCTGCGGGGGTCCAGCTCTGCGGGCCTGGCGAGGCTGGGAGGGAGCAGCGGAGAGGAAAAGCCGGCGCGGTTAAAAGTTAATGTGGAGACAAAGTGCGGCCGCACCAATGCAAACAGCGGCGGCTTTATGGCACCGGCGCCGATAACGCGGCTCCATCCACACCCTGCCCGGCCCCTCCCCGCGGGCTGCACCCCCTTGGCACCGGGAGAGAGCGAGTGGATCCCTGTGCCCGTGGGCTGGGATGTGCAGCGGCACCGCTGCTGGGAATGGGATGAACTCACACAGGGGTGGAGTCGGGTGTGGGGTAAAGCCAGACCCGGGTGAACCCAGACATAGGGTGAAGACAGATATGGGGTGAATCAGATACGGGGTGAACCCAGACCTGGGAGAAGCCGGATGTGGGGTGAATCCAAGTGTGGGGTGAACTCAAACCTGGCTGAACCCAGATATGAAGCGAATCCAGACCTGGGAGAACCCAGATGTGCAGTGAATCCACGTGTGGGTCAAACCCAACCCTGGGTGAATCCAGATGTGGGGCGGACCCAGCCCTGGGTGCAGCCAGCCCTGGCTGCGATGGCAGCGCTGCAGCCCCGCTCCCGCATCCCCCCGCATCCCCCCGCATCCCGCCCGGCGCAGCCGTTGCCATGGTTACGGCCATGCAAGTCTGGGCGAGCTGCATCCGCCGGTGCATCCCAGCGAGCCGTGGGGGCGGGGAGAGCACCGCTGCCACCAAACGGGGCCACACCACCGCCCCCCGCCCCAGACAGGTCCCCAAAAAACGCTGTCGTTCCCTCCCGGGACCTTACCCAGAGCGGGTGGGATGGGGGGGCTGCAGACCCCCTTCCAGAGGGATGGGGGTGGCGAGGAATCACCGTGCTCCCCCAGCACTGAAAGCTGTGCAAGAGGTTTTAGAGGGGTCAGAGAACAGCATCTGCTTCCAGTGGGTCCGAAACCCCCACGCGGCCCCACCAGCGCATCCCAGGAGGTTCCTGAAGGACAAAGTGCTCCCCAAAAACCTCAGCACCAGGCTAGGACAGGGAGCAGCCCCCGGAGGCCCTCACCGGGGTCTCTGGGTTGTGGCTGTGCTGGCCCTGGGGACACTTTCGGTTTTGTTCTGAGGCTGAGGGGAATTCTGCTCCTGGCAATGAAGCAATCCCGGCCAGGGACAGGCAGGGATAAGGGAAGGAGGGGATTTCTGATGGAAAGTTGCAGACAATCCTGGCACTGCCGTGATTCCCCTGCCGAGCTCCAGTCCCGGCTCCCTACTCTCATCCCACCCCCGCAGGGACTGAGCCCCTGCCCCATCTCACCTGCACGGGATTTTGGAGAGAGGCTTTCCCTGGATTTATGGAGGCGTGACCACTGCACAGCCCCAGGAAAGCAGCCAGGAATTCGGGGAGAGGGAGCAGCAATGGAAGAAGTGGAAGAAGAATTGACACGTAGAGGTTCCTAGTGAGGCTTTATAATTAATATTCCATTAGGATGAGTGGGGCGGGAAGTTTGTGGCTCTCAGGGCTGGTTTTCCAAGCTGTTTGGATTCCAGAAATAACACCCCCCCCCTCGCTGAATGATCTCTAAGGCCCCTTCCAACCCAAAATAACATACGATTCCATGATCTCCCACATCACCCAGGCACTCGACATCCCTCCAGCCCTGCACCCAGGCCTGGCTTGGGTGTCCCTACGTCTTTCCTGCTGCCTGTCCGTCCATCCCGGTCCCTTCCCCCACGGCCGTCCTCATCCTGGGCACACACTGGCCTCCTCTCTGCGCCTGGGCCCGTCAGATGTTGCTGAAAGGGAACAATGCGACGTATTGTCTGTCCCCGCTCGCCGGCATCAACCCCGGCAGCGCAACAAAAAGACACATTGACTTGCCGGGAGAAAGAGGCCCATAGATCCCGCTGCTCCCGGGGGAGGGACCACGGCCCCGGAGCATCCCGGCCCCGCTTCCCTGTCCTGGGTCCGTGACGAGGTCGGCTGGATGCCACCAGCCCCAGGGACTCGGGCAAAAGGGGTCACTGGGATGGGGGGGCGGTGGAGGCGGTGGGATGTTGTGTCCTGCTGCCGAGGGCTGGGTTTGGGATCAGCATTCCCACAGCACGGGCTGCGGGGGAGGGGGGGATTCTCGCTGTCTGCTCTGCTCAGGTGAGATCCCACCTGCAGAGCTGCTTCCAGCTCCGGGGTCCTCGACATCAAGAGGATTTGGAGCTGTCGGAGAGAGTCCAGAGGAGGCCTTGGAGATACTCCGAGGGCTGGAGCAGCTCTGCTCTGGAGCCAGGCTGGGAGAGCTGGGGGTGTTCACCTGGAGAAGAGAAGGGTCCAAGGAGACCTTAGAGCCTCTTCCAGAGCCTAAAGGGGCTCCAAGAGAGCTGGAAAGGGACTTTGGATGAGGGTCTGGAATGACAGGACAAGGGGAAATGGCTTCCCACTGCCAGAGGGCAGGATTAGACGGGCTATTGGGAAGGAATTCTGGACTCTGTGAGCATGATGCCCAAAACAACTCCCCCACCGGGCTCCCCCTCTTCGTGCCCGGCTGTGGCGTGCGGGGAACGGTCCTGCTGCATCTCCACAGGAAACGGGATGGGAAAAGCTCCACTTGGACTGAGCATCGCTTTTGTTTCCATTATAAACTTCCCTTATAACAAGGAAGGAGGCTCTGAACCCTGCTCCCTGCTCAGCCCTGGGCTGGGGGACCCTGCCCAAGTCAGGGGAGCAGAGCCTGGTGTGGTACCACCCATCACCCTCCCATCTCTGCTTCCAGCTGGATGCTGCATTCCCTTTTTTTCTCTGTCCTGCTCTCCCGGTGCTCCCCAGCCGCTTGCTCAGGGTCAGGGAGACCTTTATCAGCCCCAAGCGCAGCCTGAGGCCGGGATGCTGGTGATAAGGCACGTGGGATGAGCAGGATGCCTGGGCCAGGGAGCTGTGGAGGGTTCCTCTCCTTCCAGGAGGAGCCAGGAGGGATCAACAGGCTGGAAAAGGTGATGTGGGAGTTCCTGTGCTGAAACTCCCCCAAAAAACATGTCCATGGGGAGACATCTGGGATCCCTCACATCCCACCACCATCCCCATCATCATCCCAGGGTGATGGGCAGCACAGCCCACCCCGAGGATGAGGTTGGAGGGGTTGAGGCTGGAGCTTGATGGCAAATTTTCCAGCTCCTGGGCTGAAAGATGGGCAGATGGTCTCCAAGATAAGATACAGAGAATATTTCTCTCCCTTTCCTCCTCCATGACTCCCAACAACCAACCTCTTCCCTCAGCAGGAGCAGGGAAGGGGGTGATGGGGTGAGAAAGGTCCAGGAGTGGGAGAGCAGGGCTGATCCTGAGGGGTGGGATGCAGGAGGATGTTACCAGAGGGAAAAGCAAGCCCAGAAATAGCAAGTGCAGGCGCAGAAGGCGCCGGTTGCCATGGGATCTTCACAACCAAAAATGACGGGCTCTGGCAAATACAAGAACGGGCCCTTTCATGTGTTTCTATGGGAAGTCAGTGCCTCTCCACAGCCTCCCGGGCTGGAGCCTTTCCCAGGGCAGGAAGGATTTGGGGACACTGGTTGTGGTGGCAAGGAGAGCCCTGGTAAAATCCCTGGAGTCCAGGAGGCGTTTTCCCAGTGCAGATGTCAGAGGGTCACTTGGCACTGACTCCACGAGCAAGTTTGGCAGTGCCAAAAACCTCCTTAGGCAAAGGGAAGAGATTCCCTGCTCTTTCTGCTGGCCCTTGTCCCCTTCAGGAATCCCCCAGCATGGAGCTGGGCAGATTTTCCTCCTGCAGCTGAGGAAGCACAGCCTCACTTGGCACCTGTGACCCTCCAGCCCCTTCACTCTGTATCCTTTTGGGATGTGTAGCTGGATCATCGCTCTCTCCAGGGACTGGGTGAGTGTCCATGTCCTGGGAAAGACAAACAACAGGCACTGCTGGTGGACATGGCAGCACAGGCAGCCCCCAGACCCGAAATGCAGCTCCTATTTTAGCCAAGGACTGTTCTCAAGGGTTGTTCCCAAGTTGTCACTGCCGTGGTGGCAGAAGCCAGGACCATCCATCCCTGTGTATGGCACAGCCCCACACTCTCCCTGCTGGAATTCTCTCCCTGGAGAGTCCTAATTAGTTAGTTCCTTTGCTATTTATTAATCAATATGGAAATCCCTCTGCTTTATTCCCAGCACCGTTGGTTGCCCTGGCTGGGCCCCCCTAATTCTAAAATCTTCCAGCAGGATGATCTGGGTACATGAATAAATAATTGCCTTAATTCTTCGTTGGGGGCTGGGGGAATGTGGTGGGTGACAGGGGCAGGACAAGGGGCTGGGGATGGTCCCTCCAGCCGTGGGGTGGGGGCTGCTCTCAAGCTCTGCCCTGCAGCCTCTCAGTGCTTAACACCCAATAAATTAATAATCAGCCTCAGTTTAAGTAGGTCTGGAAAGTGGAAAACAACATCCACGAAGATCTGCCGTCCCCCCGGCCTCGCAGGCAGGAGCAGCAGAGATTTGTCTGCCTGTCCATCTGCCAGAGGAGCAGGCAGACCGTAATCTGTCCGTCTGTCTGTGTCCTGCAAATCACCAGCCCTTCCCAGGCAGCCGGAGCTCCCAGAGCCAGCGGAGCCCGATGGAGTCGGAGCATCCCCTGCCCTGCTCCAGTTCCCTGCCCGAGGGGATGGAGGAACCTGAGGCAGCAGCGGAGGGATTGGGATGGGATGGGATCCACCACGGGGCCGGGGGTCACTGGTTTCCACTGGGAGGGCTTGGGTTGGTGTCTGGTTTAGGCTGGAATTCGCCGCCTGTTTCTGTCCTCCCCCCGCTCTCCTGGTGTCACCAGATGTCCCCAGCGCCTGCTCCGTGCCACCAGCACCCCCAGCCACACCCGGAGAGGGAAAACAGCCTTTTCCAAGGTTGAGAGCTGGAACAACCGGCCGTGGGTCTGCCCAGGGTCACCCACGCTCACCCCACGGAGTGCCAGGGCTTTGGCCACGCCAAGCACTGCTCCGGATCCTCTGGAGCCATCCCGGTGCTGCCGCCGGCAGTGGGGAAGGACAGACATCTGCCCTGGAAGAGCAGGCACGCTCGGGAATCCACGGGGAATGTAGCTATTTATAAACACAGCCCTTACGCAGCGCTGCAGAAGAGGGTTTTCAAGAAAAGCTGGGATCAGGAGAGACGTGGCAACTGGGGATTCCTCGGAGATGAAAGCCACTGGAAAAACACATGCAAGGAGGTCCTTGGGTGGTGGAGTGGAGGGGCTGTCGTTGTCCCCTCCCCAGCTCTGCCTCTCGACTTGTCCAACCATGCTTGAGTTTGCCCTTTACACATCTGCTTCCCGTTGCTCCAGCACTGGGATCTCGCTGGAAAGGGAGTGGAGGGGGATGATGGCAAAGTGCTTTGTCCCCTCTGGCAAAAATATGGAAGAGACCCGAGCTCTGCATGGCAGGGACTGAGCCGAGTAGCCCCGGCCCCAATCCCAGTCCCATAAATTCCCTTGGATCCACCCACTGCCAAAGGAAACACCTTCCCTGCAAGAGCCTGTCCACAGCACAGGGAATGTGTTGGTGTCTCAAAAGCCAGAGCCACNAGATGGGACAGCAGCATGAGGCCTCTTTGCATTCCTGCAGAGAAGAGCCAGGACAAAGTGACCCTCAGCAGAAAGACTGAAAACCACATCCAGAAGGTGGGAAGAGAAGTATGAGGTTGGCATGGATACTGCCCAATGCCACATGGCTGCTGGGACAGAGGGAAGGGCTCACCAGCCCTGGTTTTGCTCCTCAGCTGGGGACACCAGCCTGGAGCTGGGACTCGGGAACAAGCAGCAGGAGTTGCTTCACTCACTAATTCCACACACTCACTTGAACCATTTGCATTTGCAAAGCCAACAGGCTCCCTGTGCCCTGAAACACATATGTTTTCCAACAGGGAACATCCTCCTTGGTCCCTTTGCTGCTCGGGACACCCTGGCCCTCGGCACCGGCCACAGAGCCCGGCAGCCATCCAAGGGCTTTATCAACTGGCACCCAAAAGTCAATAAGGAAGATGCCGCCTGTTTTAATTAACAGTATTTTCGCTCTGATGGGGGTGAGATGATGTGCTGGGGGGAGGGAGGCCGGAGACANGAACACCGCTTCCCTGCAAGACGCTGTCGACAGCACAGGGAATGTGGTGGTGTCTCAAAAGCCAGAGCCACACCGGGGGTGCCACTGTTACCCCAGAGGCTGCACCCCCAGAGCACCCAGAGCCCCCTTGGCAGTGGGGATGGGCTGCTGGTGCCTCTCTCCATCCCTGTGGCTTTGGGATTGGAGGGTGGGAATGTCCTGGATGGATGGACTCAGCCAGGAGCTGTAAGAGCTGGTGCTGGCTCAGGTGGGCTCAGCACGGCCAAAATATGTGGGTGCTGCAGCAGTGGGACAGCGTGGTGAGATGGGATGGGGTGGGATGGGGTGGGATGGGGTGGGATGGGGTGGGATGGGATGGGGTGGGATGGGGTGAGATGGGACAGCAGCATGAGGCCTCTTTGCATTCCTGCAGAGAAGAGCCAGGACAAAGTGACCCTCAGCAGAAAGACTGAAAACCACATCCAGAAGGTGGGAAGAGAAGTATGAGGTTGGCATGGATACTGCCCAATGCCACATGGCTGCTGGGACAGAGGGAAGGGCTCACCAGCCCTGGTTTTGCTCCTCAGCTGGGGACACCAGCCTGGAGCTGGGACTCGGGAACAAGCAGCAGGAGTTGCTTCACTCACTAATTCCACACACTCACTTGAACCATTTGCCTGCCCAAAGCCAACAGGCTCCCTGTGCCCTGAAACACATATGTTTTCCAACAGGGAACATCCTCCTTGGTCCCTTTGCTGCTCGGGACACCCTGGCCCTCGGCACCGGCCACAGAGCCCGGCAGCCATCCAAGGGCTTTATCAACTGGCACCCAAAAGTCAATAAGGAAGATGCCGCCTGTTTTAATTAACAGCATTTTCGCTCTGATGGGGGTGAGATGATGTGCTGGGGGGAGGGAGGCCGGAGACAAAACATGACCTTGTTGGTGGAGCAAACACAGCAGGACATTGTTTTCCCCTTGGAGACTGGCCTTGGTCCTGCCTGGGCTCCTTGGCACAGCTGGGTGCTGGGGGACAGGGGGTCCCACTGCCTGTGGCAGCCTCGGGGCAGGTTTGGTGGGTGCAGGGTGCCTGGAAGATTCCAAGACCACAGGACAGGGCACTGAGGGATGTGTCCTACTGCACCTGGCCAGGGAATTTTGGTGGCTTTGGAGTGGCACAAAAGGGGCTGGATTTTGGGAGCCTGCAGAGAAATCCAGCTGTGTCTGGGTGGTAAGGGAGATCCCGGGAGTGAATTCCCCATGGCACTGCTGGATCCCTGGCAGTCCGGGGGAAGCTGTAGGCCTCTGGCCAGCATTAGCATTCGGGTTAGTTTAGTCCCATTTTCTTGTCTCCTCAGCTCTCCTATTCCGGGAAAGCAGAGAGGAGGAACACCCAGAGGGCAAAAACCTACCTCTGTGTGTGCCAGGGTGCTCAGTGAGGCAGAGAGCAAGGGTGTGACCCATGGCACAACCTTTCCCCATCTGGGAACTGATGGGACTGTGTAAGCAGGACCCTGGGGTGAGTGGGACAGGACTGAAACGACCTGTACCCCGATATTGTCCTGGAGATGACGCAGGAGGGACAAGTGGTGGCACGGGACCCTCCCGGGGTGATTGAGATGGGATGAACAGCTTCCCAGGATGATGGGGATGAGAGCAGAGACACCCCAGGTGCGTTGATGATGGGGGTAGAGGCATCCGGGGATGTTGGGGGTGGAGGCACGGGCACCCAGGGGTGCTGGGGATGAGGTGAGCAGCACCCCAGGGATGGGGGCACGGGCACCCAGGGGTGCTGGAGATGAGGTGAGCAGCACCCCAGGGATGGGGGCACGGGCACCAGGGGTGATGGGGATGAGGTGAGCAGCACCCCAAGGATGGGGGCACGGGCACCAGGGGTGATGGGGATGAGGTGAGCAGCACCCCAAGGATGGGGGCACGGGCACCCAGGGGTGCTGGGGATGAGGTGAGCAGCACCCCAGGGATGGGGGCACGGGCACCCAGGGGTGCTGGAGATGAGGTGAGCAGCCCCAGGGATGGGTGCACGAGCATACAGGGGTGCTGGGGCTGCAGACGAGACACCCCAATGGTGGCAGTGATGGCGTGAGCAGGACCCCAGCGGTGGTAGGGCTGGGATGAGCACCCCTCAAGGGAGAGGGTGCTGGGGGTGCTCCCCGCCGCCTCCCCTCACCCCACCGGGACTGCCCCGACCACGGGGGTCGCACAGGCGGGGAGGGGTCTCGGCGGCCGCCAC
>WEIV01018615.1:9002-29911 GCA_013390005.1 Calyptomena viridis
GGTAGTTGCAGTGTCTTTTTTTGGTCCAATTCCCCCTCCCCCCACGCCCTGGTGTGTGTGGCTAGGTTAAAAGCATGTGGTTCTCAAACGTCTGTCTGGGTTATGCCAGTTGGACCGCGAGATGCCGGATCTTCTGTTCTGACTGCTATTTTTGCCGAGGATTTGGTTTTCTTTTTTTTTTTTTTTTTTNTTTTTTTTTTTTTTTTTTTTTCCCCGTTGTTGTTTTTAGCAATCAGCCTTAGAAATTTCACCCTGGAAACGGCAGCATCAGATGCCTCCAACTCTTGCCTTAGCTTCAGCAGAGGGGTGGATTTCAGTACAGCAGCACACATCACCAAAGAGACACACGAGTTCGCCCTCCAGACATCACTCAGTCAACTTGCCTTTCCCTGGCTCCCTCCCCCTTCTCGATTCTTTTTCTTGGGGTGGCAGCATCACGCTAACCCCAAGCCAAAGCAATCATTTGCTGGCACCTTTCAACAACAACCCCTAAACAAAACAAGATGATTAACACAGCCCCCGAATTCAATTAGACATTCAATATGCTAATACGAGGTCTAAAACCCACCCCAGCAGAACAATAAAAATGGTATCAACCCACGTTTTCTTTGTGCAAGCAGGGAGAAGGAGAGGGAGAGACAAAAAATCATCTCTCATTTTTCTTGAACTACAGTGAGGGGGAGATAATTTCTACAGGAAAAAGCGGTTGGTTTCAACTAAAGCAAACATATTATCTTTGCACATGTTATGTTTAAAAAACAACTGGGTTTCTTTCTTCTTTTTCCTCCTCCTTCCATGTCCAAGGAGCAACTGCAGTGACTCTGCTGCCAGCAGCACCGTGTGTGCTGTCAATTCCTGTCCATTTCACCTCAGGTCACAAAATGACTAGAAAAAAGGAAAAATGAAGGTGGAAGAAACAAGGTGGGGGAATAATAATTTACAGTCCCTCTGACCACCCTTGTTTCACCTCTTCTGCCTTGACAACACACCTCTGTAAGAGATTCTACATGCCAGGGCCCTCATGCAAAGGCAATTTGTTATCCCAAGCCTGCTCTCAGAGTGCAGTTCACCCTGGGCCACCTCAGCATTTTGCGCCACTAGTTTTTGAACACACCAGATGTAACCCCTATACACTATTGTCTTCGAAACAGAATCCTGTAATAAACGAAACAAACAGCGACTGAGGGAAACAATTTAGAGAAAATCACCAATTCTTCAAGCCACTAAAGCTGTTTATTAGCTTTCCTTCACAAAATGTGTTTTTTAGAGAGCCACAGGCTAAATCAACATCCACTTTGAAAAATAGTTACATATTCTAAATTCAGAAGCATTGTGTTCTGGATAACTTAAACAATTTAGTTTATTAGCTTTCCTGTCTCTTCTTTTATTGTGACACACAGTTAAGGCCAAATGAAATGCATTTATCTGTCCTGATTAAATAGTAAGGATTGATAGCTTAAGAGAAATTGACATATTTTAAAACAAAAGGATGGTATTAGTCATCCTGAGAATAAGATTTAATAAATTGAATTCACCCTATGCTGAAAAGCACTGGACGCAGAATACATCCAGTTAGCACTCAATCCTTGCAGATGGTGTCCAATGCATAAGAGTTTGACAAGTTCTAATTATAAAAGGTAGGCAATCACAGACACCAGTTTAGTTTAAAACAAAACATCTGTTACAATTATAATTATATTTAAATTAGTATAAAGTCCAACAGGTTTAGAGAGGCTCATTCTGTTATTCAAGCCACCTGCACAAATACAAAATTCCAGTCATATAGTAGCTGAGCCATAAATACATTACGTATTTTGCAGAACTGTTTCAATATTAGTAAAAATTAGTAATGTTAATAGAATTTCCAAAAGCAGTCCGAAATGAAGAAATTATTTTAACTGGATTCAATAATAAGACAATGATTGACATGGCAGGAGCAGAGTCAGTCTAATATGGACACTTTTTACATTTTACTTTTTTTTTTAGTGATGTGCTTCAATTTCTTGCTTAATAGAATTATGTATGAATATGCAGCAGATGAAAATTCAGTGATTAAATATGTTCCTTCTCTCTTTTCTAACTCATGCCATTAAAAAACAAAACAAAACAAAAAACAACAAAGCCACCTCATTAATAAATACATTTGTAGCCTGTTGAAATTATGGCTGACAGAAGCTGCTCAGAATATTATATTAAGTCCGTGAGGGAGATGGAGTAATGAGCAGAACCAGAAGAAAAGTGTAACTGCGGTTTGTTGCACAATGCTTATGCCAGCAGAACAGTCAGTGCATGATTACTAATTCACCCAGAGATGCTGATAATTTTGGATTGTTGACTAAAGTATTTGGTTTTAGGTATAGAGTAAATTGGGAATGGCAATAGGGAGTTAAAACTGATGTATTATATTTAGTAAATCTCAATGCTATACTTCTTATGAAGTTCTCCATCTATGATCTGTCCCTCTTGCAATGTAAATCTTCTGAGTCAATCAGAATCTATTTCATATTTAGAAGTTTCATTCCTTTCTTGTGTGATTTTCTTTGACTATGTGTTTAACATTTAGAGTTAACATATGAATATGCAAAAGGGTACCTATTATTCCTGTGAATTTTTCTTGTTATTCGGAAAGCTATAAAGGAGTGACAGGTACTATTAACATATGTTCTATTTATATCAAAGGAAATTATTGAACTGAAAATATGTATCAAGTATAGATGTAGGTTCATGCCCATTATTGGCAATTTTTGTGCTGTTCTACTGAGCTGCAGATGATTTAATCAACCTGGCAGAATTCCCATGATAGAAGCAAAGGAATTCCCAAGAAGCATAGATTTACCATTGCAGGTCTTGTGTCATCCTGCAGCTGAGGGGAAAAAGCAGGGAAATTGGAGAAGTAGGAAAAAAAGTCTAAGCAGTCTGGGCCCATGGATTTACAGCTAATACAGCATATGCACCCAAAAACCCTCAGCTCCAATATTCATTTGTAAGTGTGTTCTTCTCAGAGTAGTCTTACATCTAGGGGAATGTTGGAGTGTTTAGTGTAAACTTCTTAGTTCTAGTCAAGAATTGGGAAAATACTATGCAACAAAAATTATAGCCAAACGACATACAGAAAATTATTTTAATCATGTGTGACATAGAAGAAAAACTGTAGGATTTACTCTTTGATAATGTTATATGCAATATTGCATTATATATATAAATTATGCTCACCACTAAAAACAGTACTATGACTATCTCAGATATCGAAAAGGAAATGTATTTTATAGGACAGGAGCATTTTTGTAGAATAAAAAATTCATTCACAGACACAACTGCCAAACTGACAAAGACTGATGATCAGGCCACATCTGATATTCTAACAGCTATGTTTCCTTTATTTTGCAGTATTTTTCTTGGTCTAATGACATGGTTTACTACTTACTATTGATTTTTTTTTTAAACGAATAACATACTTGTCTTACTAATTGCATAGTTTTGTTTACTTTAAGATATTGATATATTAAGTCTCAGTTATGACTTTGTTATCAAACCCACTCACTTAATAAAGGACTTCACCTCATATTGTATACTGTGTACTGTATTAGTTTATTTAGAAGAAACAGTTTTTAAATGAAAGATTCCTTTTTTATTGGGGGGGGGGGGGGGGGAGATTTTGTGAGACAAAGAAAAAGGAAGCTAACAACACTATTAACTATTTTTTTCCCATACTGGCAACCAGTCATCCAAGTAGTTTCCTGGATTTTTATCATCAGGAGAAAACAATTATCATCTTATTATAAATATATGGTGGTAGAATACTTAAGTCATTTCTTTGGTGATTGACACCTGTGGTAAAGTAGGATAAGAAAGCTTTTTGACCATTAAGTTACATTACTTAAATAACAGCAAGAAACTGTTATTTAAGTATTTAGTTGCAGCTTTGTAGAAAGCAAACCACCCTGAAGTTACAAAATTATAATATTATTTCTGCTTGGATGATTTTAATTCTGCTTAATTCTTGTGTATGTATATTTTTTTTTTTTTCTGTTCAACTACATGTTGTTTTTCCTTTAGGACAGACTTTGGTATTCTAACTCTGTTCTCAGTAAAGAATGACATATAATGATGAGAAGCACATGGAAAATGCAGATATCAGAATTTTTTAGCATGGCAAAAGGTTAGAAAGAAGCGGATGGCTCTTATGAGTAGCAGATTATGTGTATCACTGTGCCTGTTCAGATGTGCTCACTGGCACATTCGTGCAGTCCTTCCAACACCTGCTTACTTCTTTACACCTGGATCTAAAGTCCCAGGGAAGTCATAAGGAAGGCTCAACTGCAGCAGTCTCCTTTCAGCTGGGCATATCCATATACCTGACACATGACCTAACTCTTACTATGCATAATTTCTTCTGTGATCAGTCTTATTCCTATCAGCAATATATGGCAACATCTGGTTTATCTACACACTTCTGCCTAAAGTAGGAAAAAAAAAAAAAGGAAAAAGAGTGGAAAAAAAGGCACAAAAAATAAAGGTGGATGCAAACACATTTTCCCTAACAATGTTGCACATTTAAAAAAAGTATTGTTTACCCTGAAATTGTAAATATGATTAACATCAGGTCATTATGACTTAGGGCTTTCTTTTCCCTCACATAATTAGAAAGAATGATGTATGAAGTCATGTAAATGAAAAGAAATAAATGGAAAAAAAATAACTGCCTTATGACTATATGTCTAAAATACAGCAAATGTCCCAAAAAGTATGTCTGAATTTGTGAGGCATCTGAAGAAAAAGCTGGGTTATGAATATCTTGCAACTGGATCTCCAACCTGCATACTTCATTTTCTTAGACTGAGGCCACATTTCCAATTGAGGAATTGAACTGTTCATTTGCTCTCAATGACATACTTGTGAATTTCTTTTTTTGCTGAAGAAAGTAGAAATCTTTGAAAATTTAATTTTCTTGCTGATCTTTATATATATACTAAAAAAAAAAAATCCTACTGAATAATTGTTTTGTAAAAAAATTGTGCATCTGGGCCAGAAACCAAGTTTTATTTTAATATGATTTAAACCAGATGAGATACTAAACCCTAAAAAGTAGGATTTGTAACAGAGTCATTGTAGTTATAAGCATACATTTTTAGATTAACTTTCAAATAACGTACATACAACTCATAGCAAGGTCCATGGGAAAGATCAAAGATTGCATTGGTTTTCTGTTTGACTACTACATACTAATGATTCATGAAAAGAAGAGATATGGAATTGAGTATTAATGCTTGTGGTAATATTTTATTACTCTTTATACTTCCTTGACCATACAATTTAGGACATGGTCTAGCACACAGTATGTATGAATTATGCTGTAATCAATTGTTGCCCTGCTAATAGCACACTGCAAGTGTATCAATGCGTAAAAGGAAAGGAAATTTTGAAGAAATTACATGAAAAAAATAGGATGAAACAAATACTAGAAGTTTCCTGCTTCCTACTGTAGAGTTCCTGATTACTGACCCCCTGTAATACTGCTACCATGCAGGCTCATCATTATTAGATGTATAGGATTCATTCACGTTTTTGAACAGCATCAGACAAACAGCAATCACTCAGCTCTATTTCTGTATCTTAACAAGCCTAATGGATGGACATTTGAACAAGAGTATTCTCCCCCCTTTCTCAAAATTATAAAAAGTTTCTAAGAAGATGAATATTGGTGCATTAAAAACTGGACGGAAACCAATGACTTTCTGTAGCTTTATCTCTGTCTGACCCTGTAGATGCTGTCAGAGAGGTGGCATAGAAGTACTGGGCATTCCTTCTATGCACACACTGTCAAAGGATGTTGATATCTGTTGAAAATTTACAAGAATTATGTCTTTCCTCATGAACCTCCAGAACAAATGAAGAAGACAAGAGGCCACACTTCCCTTCCAGAATATCTTGTCCCAAGATGATTTCCTAGAAACTACACGAAGCAAAGTTCTTATTGAACTCAACTAGACTTCTTGTGTCAAATTGGTAAATTTGACATACTATTTGTGAGTTTGTGATTGAGAATGAGACCCACGCTACTGCTGTATCTGGGATCTTATTGAATGCAGTTGGATTTATAAATCCAACTTATTTATTGAATCCAGTTGGATTTATAGTGCTGAATTTTTTATAATCAGAAATTAAGCCTTGCTGCACCCAGACCCTCTGATCTCTGAGAAATAGCTGGAAAGCAAAAGGGTTTATTTTCTACCAAATTTCTACACCCTTAATGCAACACACTCCTCACAAAATCAGTAAAATCCTTCATGTTATTTTGTTTAGACTATAAATATATATATGTAGATTTATGGTGAATGAAGGAAAAATTGTCATGAAGCGTTTTCCAATTGATAGACCTACAAAATCTTTCACACTGTACTACTATTCACAGGACCTCCTAGAAAAAAGGAAGCTGGCAAATTCTATATTGCCAGGGGCTGGAAAAGATTAGGGCCTCAGAAGTTTATCCTGGAAATTAGGAATGTCAAAGTCTGGATGAGTATTCTAGCTATTGTTAATGTTTCTTCCAAATGAGAAGCAATAAAGCATAGTATCATTAGTTCAAGTTTCAAGGCCAGCTATGACCAGCAAGGAGAGGAACAAAAGTGAAACAAAACTGAGGGGAAGAAAAGACACTCAGCTTCCGTGTTTGTTACTGTTACCTCCTCCTATGCTATGCTAGATTGAAAGGACAGTGTGCTTTGGATTATGCTCCAGAGATACCAACAATAATGTAGGAAGAAAGTTAAGACACAAAAATGAGAATGGCAGAAGCAAATATGTTAAGTAGTCAGACATTGAAATGATGCTCATTGCTCTGGTGATGCATGAGAGACCTGAGCTCTCCTTTGGAGCTAAATGTGTACACACTACCTTTCAAAATCTGGAGTTAGGTTCACCTTGAAGATGGATAGTGGAGAGTCTCCCTTTTATCTGACAGCTCAATAGTTCTGAGATAGAAGAAGTGAGTTCCATTTCCTGCTCTGTATGAGAGGTGCTGAATAGGTACAGATTTTCAGCAGATCACCTAACCCCAAATTACAGCACGTTCTGGTGTGAGAGTAGCCTCATCCCTTCTTGTTGAAGCAGAATTATGCAGAATATGATGATAAAACAAAGCACGGATTTTGTAGCCACATTGCAAGAACACAGGGATTGGCACCTGCATTCCAGTTCCAGCTTCATTTAGTGTTACTTACTCTGCAGAATGAGCATTCAAACATCAGTATTACATGTTTACTGAAGATCCTCAGGTTTCATACTTGTTCCTTCATATCTTAGCTGCATGACTAAGAACCCTCCTAGCTGTCAGCATCTCCTCCCCTGTATCTTGTGATACCACCTGCTGCTCTTATACAATCCTACTGTGTATCCTACAACTGTTACCCGTGGGTTCTCTGAAGAACATGCTGTGGAGCTATGGCAATTGGAGTTAAACTGTCTAAGTGTAGAATTTTAAAGAAAGAAGTAAAGAACTTTTCCTGTCCCCTTCCACTTTGAAAAAAAACTTAAGCCAGATTGAGATAAAACATCAAACAAATCAAGAATATAGGGCACAGTTACAAATGTTTACAAGACAAAAATAAAAAGAGAAATAAAATAAAACTGACATTTGCTCTACTGACACGGGGATTATGTCAGTAGTATTTCTTCCCTTTTATCCAGTTGTTATTTTGCAAGATTTCCTAAACATTCAATTTACAAAGAGTTCTATTTTCTCTATATGTTAGGGCTCAGGTCATGTCCTTTTCCATGTGTAAGACACTTGCTTTTTATAACCAATCCTTTTTTTGTAAGTCCTTCCCAGGAGCCTAAACAGATAAAATCTTTTTTCTTCGAATGCATTGATTTCTTTCTTATTTGGGAAATAATCTGACCACCCCTTTTAATTAAAGTAAGTATTCTATTTCTTCCTTATAGGTGTCTCTTTGTTAGATCAGATTTTATCTTGTGTACCTGGCTGGCCAATTAACAACTACTTCAATAAAAGTAATCCTTCTCTATACTCTCTTTCATGAGTCAGAGTGCATCCTGAATGAACCTGTACCAAATCTTTTATTGGTTATCAGGTTACACATTAAAAACACATTTGATACAAATACCTATAGTAATTAGCCATTTTGACGTGACAAGAGGTTGTAGTGACTGATGCCTAACATTTTAGGTTTAGGTTATATTTTGGATATCTTTTCTTCAGTGAAAACCTTAACTACAGAATGAAAAACAGAGTAGTCTTTCCCATTCAGACAATTAATATTTAATTATAATATGAAAGAATAGGACTAATGGTGAATAGAGGGAATTAGAGAAGCTACCTTACCCTAAACTGCCCTACAGCCTGGAGGTTTCATTCTTGCAGCACAAAGATTAATTCCTTCTGAAAACGTTCTGAATCTTGCAATGATAAGACCTTGGATAAGTTTCTCCTGTTCTGGGTGGGCTTTCTAACTATTGAACTATTGGACAAAAAAACTATACAGTAGGTCTTCATATATGTTCTGTCCATATTTTATGTATCAGCCAATTCACTGCTAAGTAAAGACCACAGTTAAGGATGACAGAGAGACAACTTGCTAGTTAAAGCTATTATTAGAGTTGACGCAGATTCTTCTGAGCATGTTAGAAAAAAGACTTGGTGGCCAAACAGCTTAACAAAAAACTCATAAGAACCTTTGTATTTAGGATTCTCTAGAATTGTACAGTGACTGGAAAGCAGGTCTGCCAAAGTCAATTAGGGACTGAGTGGCAGGTATCTCCCTATCTCATAAAATAACCAAAACTTAATTAAAATGGGGCAGTACGACAAATCTGACCATGCAGTCCAGATGCAATGACTTTGTATATGTCCAGCTAATAGAAAATGTAGTGTGATAAAGCTAAACACAAAGCTTTGTCATAGTTTTTATGATCTGGTTAAAACACAAAACTAAACAACCCAGATGTTGCTGAAGCTGATAGATGTAAGGTGTACATTGAAAACTACAATTCACAGAGCTAACTCCTATGACACTCTAAAGTAATGCATCTTTCTTGTCTTAACAATTTTCACTTTTATTTTAAGATGTGGGAAAATCACTGTGGTTACGGAGTCAAATGAAGTCAAGTACATATTTAGGAAATGGGGGTTCTCTTGTTTAAAGAAAAGAAGACGCACCTCCTTAATGTATATTTTAGACTCTTCTAAGCTGGTCTTAGCCCTGACATTCTTGTCTTTCAGTAAGGTTTATTATCTTAGGACTTACTAATGTGTCTGCTTAGCTTCCAAACTCAAAACAGTTTGAATGTAGCCTCTTTGGAGTCCAGCTATGTGAGCTACTGCTCATCCAAATCTTCGTTAGTGATTGTATTTACCAACCAACTGCCCAGTAAGGTAAATTACGGCTAACTGACATGTTTTTTAATACCACTTCACACCTATGTAAATAGTACTGTTGCCTTCAAAATAGTCAAGTGATGATGATAATCTCTGGAGATAACACCTAAATTTTTCCACTGTGGTTTTGTCTAGGAGTGCCTACTACAGTGGCTGGAAAAAGAACATGTGCATCACACTGCATGAACACGAAAGCAGATGCTTCCATATTTCATCTGAGAAATGCTGGGAAAAGAATGCCAGTCTGCACTGTGCCATATCTGAACAGTGAACTTTATGTACCACAGATTGCGCCAATCCAAATAGTGTAAGGGCACGTGCCAAGGCCAAGTGGATTGTGTGGACATGCTTCAAATTTGATCTGCACATGTACAGTATGTCTGATGCATTCACAATGCAACAGATAATTTGCATTTGTAATGATCATTATTTACATTTGTAATGATATCTAGAGGTCCCAGAAAAATCTACTACTACACTAAACAGTGGCAATAAAGGATTTAAGTCCTCTTACTCCTCCGGTAAATCCCTTCTGGCTAGTCACATGCTAGCTAGATTGTGTGTTTAGACAAATGTGACTTCTGGCATTAAAAACTGAATAAATTGGTTAAGAGGTTGGACAAGTACTTTTATTTCACAGTCTAAAAAAAGGGAATGTGGAGGTGTTGGGGAGTATATGCCTTAACAAGATGCAAAATAAAAAAAAAAAAAGTCTGAACAAACGAGTAAAGATTACTAGCCTATCCACTTTCTTCCATCTACTGAGAAAATGTTTGTGTGTATCTTCCTTGTGGGAAACAGCACAAGAAGAATCCTCAATACTCTGCAGGTAAAACAGTTGTAGCAATGGGCTTGTCTTCTGTCAACTGACGAAGTTGGTATACACTTCAGCCTTCAGGTATGATAGAAAAGAACTGAAAAAAGCATCTCACAATAATCAGCGTTAATATACTAATGATCTACACACATTATATACTTTTCAGCTGAAAGCCTTAGAACAGAGAGACAGTGTCATCCTGAATCTCAACATAAGGCAGAGATCATCGCTAGGACTGAAGGCCAAAATAAAAATGCAAAGGTAAAGTACTTCTAGGTTGAAAAGAAAATGCAACCAAATACAGTGCTATACTTATTTCCTTCTGTCTCTACATGGAGATCTCATACACTATTTTTTTATAACAGCACTATATAATTTAGCATGTTGAAAATATACGTACCTAAAACATATACAGTAAAAAAAGATATGCAGTTTTTGCAGAATCTAATCAACTCTCATTGGCATGAAAGGCATATCACAAGATGTCTGTCTGTCTGTGGTGTTTCACATAGATGTGGCATGCTTTAGTTGAAAACTCCAAATCTGAAATGCCTTTCCATTCAGTCAGATGTAGTGTTGCAAGCAGAAACTGCTACAGCATCTTCTTATGTTTTGAAGTAATTTGCATTCTGTTGTGTTCTCACAGTACTTGATGTTTTAAAAGTGCAATAAATAAAGAATACAATTAATTTAGATTACACTACTTGATCTGAATTGTATACAGACTACTTAGTGCATGAAGCTTATTAGCTAGAATATATCTCCTGGAAATTACATAATGAGAGCAATTGCAATAATTGTGCATATACAGTATTCAGGAAATGTCATGAATCCACTTCATGTCAGTGCATGCTGTATATTGATTGGACTTGTCAACTTCAATGGAGTATCCTCAGTATAACACATCAGAACCTGGCACTATATTTTGATCTCTCAGACAGCTAAATGATATCTAAAATTACATATAAGCAAACATCTTTCTATTGACTATGCATTGGAGAAAACTTATGTGTATATTTTAATTCAAAGATGCTAGAGCATGTCAAGCGCATGATATGTTCTTCAGTTATATTAGCTTTCAGCAGGGTTTTGGAAATAGCAAACCAGAAAATATGACGACGCCACTCTAAAAAGTCTGTGGTATGCCCACATTTTTAATGCAGTATGCAGTTCTGATCTCTTCCTAACTCAAACAGATCTAGTGGAACTAGAGGAATCTCTCGAGGACATGGGACAGCTTCTACAAGGTAAGTCACTCCAGTCTGGGTAAGAGGTGGTCAAGGGAGGTCTGATAATGTCTGTAAGAGTGCCATGGTGAAAATGAACCAGAAATTATTGCTATTCCTTGTAATACAAAATCTAAAGGCATTAAATGAAATTATTAGGCTGTATATTTAAAACAAACAATAGGAGGCTTTTTTGTTTGGTTTGGGTTTTTTTTTTTTTTCTCACAGGGCATAGTTAAACTGTGGAAATCACCGCCACAGGAGGTTATAAATGACAGAAGATTATGCAAACTGAAAGAGTGATTAGATAAATTCACAGACAAAAAATCTTTTAAGGCTACAGCACACAAAGATAAAAAAAATCTGACTGTACATCACAAACCTGCTGGAATTTAGGAGGCATACTAGGGAAATATCTACTAAATAAATACCTTGCTATAAAGCACTCTTCTAGACATTTGTTAACAGTCTCTGTGGCAGGTGGGAAGCAGGGGCTAGACTAATCTTTCGCCTGTTCAGCCCAGCTTATACTTTAATTATTCGTGGTTTAAAGGATTTGGTTTCAAATGAATCGCATTTCAGTTTGTTGGTTGTTTCACATTGCATACGTGTCGCTGAGGTGAGCATCTGCACTGCTGGCACGTCCGGCAGTGGAGCGCTCCAGCGCAGTGCACAGTGGGGTTTCCCAAACCGGGAAGGGGGAAGCCTTCAGGGGAGCCGAGAAAGCCGCCAGGAGCCCGCGGCTTGTGTGGCGGTGACTGACGGGACCTGGGCAGGGCCAGAAGGAAAGGCGGCCGAGCCCTCCGAACGTATAAAAGAATCCCTCAGGGAACACTATCAGCCGGGGGATGTCGTGGCACTCAGAGCAGAAGGGCATGAAGGAAGGGCAGTGAAGCCCTGCAAGCTCAGTCAGGAAGCAGAAAGACACCCGGCAGAAAGACAGTTTCTCTAAGCTCTCCACCCAGCACGACTGATGCAGCTGCCCAGACAGAGCTCTGGGTGGAACACGCTGACATCCAGGTGTCAGCTGCAGGGTGTGCCCTGTGGAAGGGAGGAGTGAGCACACCAGTGGGAGGTATGCCCACGTAGAGATACTCCTCTGCTTAGCGACAGAGCTCCAGGAGGAGCATCAGGTGCTGTGAAAGAGAGAGCAAGACCACTGCAATTCCACCCTACTTTCCCTGGAACAGACCCGACAGGCAGACAAGATGCATGATATGGAGGATTCCATCGTCTCTTCCTTGGCTGAACACAATGGAAACACTTAAGGGAGCAGTGCTACCTAGAACAGCAAGCACATCTCCTCTGTGACTTTTCAGGTGCCCTGGTATAATAGGTATGAGGCTATGCAAGTGGAACCAAACAATAGCAAGGATGATGGTTCATCTAGCTTGGAGATGTCACCAAGGTCCTGAAGGGAACAGGAGTCCATGAAGAGCAGACATTCCTCAAGAAGGACATCTTAAAGATGCAGAAGTGGGCCACCCCCATGTTCCATAAAACAAACTGGAAGGGAAGAAAACTGATTCGTCTGAATAGAGAGCTTTGACTGGAATGCAGAGTAAGAAAGAAAGTGTATCACTTTTAAAAGAAGGGGCAGGCAACTCAGGGCGACTACAAGGATGTCATGAGTTTACACTGGGAGAAAATTAGAAGGGCCAAAGCCCAACAAGAATTTAATCTGGCTTCTGCTGCAAAAGAAAATTTAAAAAGTTTCTATAAATACATCAGCAACAATAGGAGGGCCAAAGAGAATCTCCATTCTTTCCTGGATACAGAGGGAAACAGAGTAACAAAGGAAAACTATCCCAGGCAAAACCAGGACAGGTATTGAAATGCCTTCTTTGTCTCAGTCTTTAATAGCATGACCAGTTGTTCTCTAGGTACCCTGACCCCTGACCTGCAAGACAGGGACAGGGAGCAGAATGAAGCCCCCATAGTGCAAACTGAAATGTGACCTGCTACACCACTTAGACACACAAAAGTCTATGGGGCCAGATGGGATCCACTGAAGGGTACTGAGGGAGCAGGTGAAAGTGTTCACCAACCTACTTCCAATCGGTTACCAGCAGTCCTAGCTAACCAGGGAGGTCCCAGCTCACCGGAGGTTGGAAAATGGGACATCCAGTTACAAGGAGGACCAGAAGGAGGATCTGGAGAACCACAGGTGCGCCAGCCTTACCCTAGTGCCAGAGAAGGTCACAGTGCAGATCATCCTGAGTGCAATCACACAGCATATGCAGGACAGCCAAGGAACCAGGCCCAGCCAACATGGATTTAGGAAAGGCAGGTCATGCTTAATCAACCTGATCTCCTTTTGTGACCAGGTGGTCACAAAAGTGGATGAGGGAAAAGCTGTGGATGTAGTTTTCCTGGGTGTTAGTAAAGCCTTTGACACTGTCTCCCACAGGATTCTCCTGAGGAAACTGGCTACTTCTGGTTTGGATGGGTGATCTGCTTAAAAACTGTCTGGATGGCTGGGCCCAGAGCGTGATGGCCAATGGAGTTAAATCCCGTTGGCAGTTGGTCACTAGTGGGGCTCCCTAGTGCTCAGTATTGGGATTGGTCCTGTTTAACATTTTTATTGATCTGGACAAGGGGATTGAACTCAGTAAGTTCACAGACAACACCAAATTGGGTGGGAGTGTTGACCTGCTGGAGGGTAGGAAGGCTCTACAGAGAGATCTTGACAGACTACATCCATGGGTATGAGCTTCAATAAGGCAAAGATCCAAACCTGCACTTGGGTCACAACAACCCCCTGCTGTACTACAGGATTGGAAAAGAGTGGCTGAAAAGCTGCTTAGCAGAAAGGGACTTAAGCCAGCTGAACATGAGCCAGCAGTGTGCCCAGGTGGCCAAGAAGACTGTTGGCATCCTGGCTTGTGACAGAAACAGTGTGTCCAGCAAGACCAGGGCAGTGATTGTCCCCTTGTACTCAGCACTGGTGAGGCCACCCCCCAAATCCTCTGTTTAGTTTTAGGCCCCTCATGACAAGAAAAAAATTGAAGTGCTAGAGCATGATCAAAGAAGGGCAACAGAGCTGGTGAAGGGTCTAGAGCACAAGTCTTATGAGGAACAGCTGAGGAAGCTGGGGATGTTTAGCCTGAAGAAAAAGAGGCTTGGGTGACCTTACTGCTCTCTACAAAAACCTGAAAGGAGGTTGCAGCGAGGTGGGAGCTAAGTCTTTCTTTCCCAAGTAACAAGTGACAGAACAAGAGGAAATGGCTCCAAGTTGCACCAGGGGAAGTTTAGATTTGACATTAGGAAAGATTAGGTTTGTCAAGCACTGGAACAGGCTGCCCAAAGAAGTGATAACTCACCATCTCTGGAGGTATGTAAAACACTTGTAGATGTGACGTTTAGGGACATTCCTTAGTGGTGGACTTGGCAGTGCCATGTTAACAGTTGAACTCTATGATCTTAGAGGTCTTTTCCAATCTTACAAATTCTATGATTCTATCATTCTATATGCATATTAAACCCAAAACGTAGTGCTGAGACAGCAGCATCTTAGCTGAGCCTCAATATAATGTTGAAGTGCCATGACATCCTAAACTTACAAATTTAATTTCTTGGCATCACATAAGTGGACATTGAACAGAATTAAGTCTTTATTGCTTTGTGATGATTTTTTTATCTCGTATGAGAGAGAATTTCTTATGTCCTAAATTTCATAGTGTAGAATTGGGATTTTACAAGTGTACTCACATTCTGAAATACATTACAGTATTTTATTGAGACAGATATATATATATACATCTTACACATTGATAATGGATGTTGCAATAGCGATACTTGTTATTGTATCTCATCTGATCTTGATACACTTCATAAGGTCTACTTTTAGATTTACCCTAACGATGGCTTCACACTTTTTATTCTGTGCATGATTTTAACTGTTAAGATTGTTTAAGCAGCAAAATATTTGCTGCTTTTCTTCACAATGTTGCCTTTCTCATTATAAAATTACACCTCCTGACCCTTAGAATGGTCAAGTTTTAATCCCACGCCAGTAACATTTACTCTGTATTTAAAAATGTCACTGCTTTAAGTCCAATACCTAGTAGTCCTGCAGGGCTAGAGGCAATAACTTGTAAAGGCAAAAACGGACTCAGAGACCTTGCTTCTAAACCTGCAGTGCTGTCAGCTATCAAACTTTGAAGCCATGACATTTTAAAGAAAATGTATGGAGGAGTTATTTTATAGGAACAGAAAACCATTTTTAGCTTACTTCAGAAAATTTGTATTGCTCTTTCTTGCCCTCTGCTTTCAATGAGTAAGATATCTAGTTTTACAGGTGGGTGCATACGAAAATAGTACTGGTAAATGCTTTAAAGAGTAACTTGTTCTAAAGCTATGTGATATAAACTCATGCAAATATGTTAGCACTTTTGGAAAAATGCAGGAATGAAACACTCAAGGTCAGAAATACAGAAACAATTACCTCAGTTGCAACATTTCTTGTGTTTAATGTCTAATATCTTTTTATCTTTCAGGCCATCTCATATAAAAACTAATTAAAATGACTTCACCATTAGTTGAATTAAACCATCCTTCATTTTCAATGATATGTTAATTAATACCAATATATAGTACAATGCAAACTGGAATTTCCATCAGATTCCTATTAAAGAGTTATAAGAACACTAGTACTAGTACTTTAATTCTTGATGAGAAAGTCTGAAAAAGTCTGCTTCAGAAAAATGTTAATTCACTTCCTTTAAAACTGCAAATATTTGACAGCTCCATAGTTCTACGTTTCACAAATTTCCAATTGTGAATTCACTTAAATAAAAATAAAATAAAAAATATCAGAACTAATAGCTTTTAAATGGAATTAATTCTGCTTCTACTGAACTGAGTTTCTTCAAAGTTTGGTGTTGTTTTTAACTTTGGTGATTTTAAGTCTGGAATAACTTTCTGTGACAAAGTTATTTTAAAATTCAGGTTTTTAGCATAAGAAATGGAATTCAGAAATGTCGCAATCCATTGCTTGTCTAAGACCATGGTTCAGTATAATATTTAAATACGTCTATAACTTCATGTACCAGCAATTTCAGTAGTTTTACTCATATAGTCGAGGCAGTCACATGCTCAACTTTCCTTTGAAATCAGTCATTTCCATCTCAGAATCACAAAATATCAATGAATTAAAATTCAAAGTAGGCCTTTAAAGTCAGGATCATTGGTCATGTATTCCAGAGGGCAAAATACTATGCTACTGTACTAGACAATCAGAGAAGATATGTCTTGAATATTAATCCTAATGATATTTTTAAAAATGTAAATTCGAATAATTGATCTTTATAGTATCATTATAATTTCTATTAATAATACAAATTATTATTCATTATTAAGCTCAAAATACAGCAAATATTGTAAACAGATTTATGTAACTTCAATAGCTTTTTGCAACAGTTTGTGAATTAGGAATTAATTCCAGTTTGATTGCAAATAATAATCATAATCACAGAAACATGCTTCTCTATCAAAACATGTTTTAAAGGCCCCTCTGTAAATGTAATGTCGTTCCAGTCCCTTATCAGCCCCTTCTCTCCAATTTCTAAAAGAAAAATTACTGATAATACATCTCATCATTTCCATGATCTAGAACTATTTGGCTTGATATTTCTCAAATGCTATAGTTCCTAAGAGAAGTCAGTTGAAGTCCAGAGTACCTGTACAAGGTCATGAGTATGACTTGTGCTGAATAAAGACTCCCCTTTATTTATTTGTTGACAATATCAATAGGCAATTAAATATTTGCTAGTAGTTGCAAAAAATGTTTCTTTATTAAGCAAAGTTCATGCTACTAGTGTCCCATTAAGTTTTCACTCATTACTGTTCAATGTCATCAGGACTGGTACTGTCATTGGGAGAAATCTTGGTACAAGTCCTGGCAGAAGTCAGCAGGTGGCAAGAGAGATCATGCTGCTGTACTTTCTACCTGGATACTGTAGTTCTTCCATGAGTGAAACCATGTGAAACTCATGAAATGTTTCACTGCCCACATGACACTGTTTGACTGGAGAGAGTTCCATGGAAGTACCTATTAGAAAAATGAACACTTACATCTGAGAGAAAATACTACTGATGCAGCTGTCCTTGTGCTACCCATATTTTAAAAGTGAGAACTGTGGCATGAAAGGGAGGACTTAGTGACAGGGCATTGCTAGAGATACAAGAATGGCAATGCAGCTCAAGAAGGACCATGGCCTGGAGCAGCCAGAAGGAAAAGAAACACTGCATTACTTGAGATGGGTGACAGGAAAAAGGGAAGCTTATTGCATAATGCCTCTGTGCATATTCTGTCCAAGAAATTCTTTTATGTCTGTACATAGCAGATGGTACTTTAATTAAAAGTTCTGTAAACTTTCCCTAATCATCTTTGTGATTTCTGTGTTCAGCATGTTTAGGCACTTCCCCCAGAAAATTAACAGGTTTTCAAATGTTTTACCCTCATTTAACAATAATGTATGTGAACTGCTGCTCCATGATGCAGGACAAATTCAGCACTACCCGCATGATGCTAATACATGTTTTGCTCAAGCCTGTAGTAACTGTGGTGTATACAAAGTGTGATGACAAAGGTGAGGAATGGGATAATAGTATGAGGGGAAATTGTCTTAGACAGGAGGAATAAATATTTAGGGTTTTTTTGATAAATAAGGTTAATAGTAGTTTTTGCTTGCAATTTCATTACAAGCTAATGTTGCAGAAAGGCATATTGATTTATATACTACATTAGAAAACATTTTAAAAGAGCTGTGGATACCTCTGAATTTAGTATTTTTCATAGCAAATGCAACATCTTAGCATTTGATTTTTTCCCCTTATAAAAATTTTATAGCATCAAGTCCACTAAAAAACCCAACAAAACAAAACACAAAAAATGGAAGGTGTTCACACAGAGAAAAAAACCATGCAGCAAACAGTTCCTTCTCCAAAAGGTAAAACAGTTTCTAGAATGATTATAAAGATATGTGTATTTGGTAGATTTCTTCTAGCAGAAAAACAAATATTAAAGAGGATTTAAAAAAGTTAATTAGAAAAAATACCAAAACTATATAAATAGTATTTTATCTCGAATAATGGAAAACAGGTACATTTCTAAGTGCAATATTTTCTTCAAAGTATTTAATTTCTGATTTAAATGTAAAATGATGGTTTTTAATCAACTTTGTAAAACTTACTTTAGAGATAAATGTAAAGACTAAAAAATCAGCTGCAACATTAGATTTCATTGATGCTTAAAAGAATAGTCTGCCGTTTAATCTTGTGTTTTACTCTTGAAATTAAATTGTTTACATAGTATTTTTGTTCTTTGAATTGACAAAGGTTACCATGCCTTACAAGACACATTACTGTTCACACAACTGAGAATCTGAGCATTCACACAGTGGTGTATGCAATGTTATACATGTAGATAGTCTCATCTTTATGTATACAAGTCCTTGAAGAATCTGGTTCTAATGCTGCCATGTATATAATAAAACGGTGGTTTTGACAACTAAAATGTAAATGACAATAGCAACCTAATTGTAGGTTGCTAATTCTGTGGATAGCTTCATAGAATTTATGCAAGAATTTATCGGAGTAGATGGTGTAAGACAGCACAGAAGTCTGCTTCTTTATCTGTACTCATGTTTAAAGATTTCCTGTGAAATTGCTGCCAGAAACTACAAAGGTCAGGCTAAAGTTTTGTGAAGGTCTTTCTGGATATGTTGCCTCTGTGACCATGAGGCAACATATCAGACATTGCCATAAATGCATGTACTGTAAGCACTGCTTTCTGTGACAAGTCATCATATTAATGAAGGGAAGATGCCTCTAGCTATCTTGTGACTCCTACATTTTTCCTTTTACCAGCTTTGGGATCCTTTCACAAATGTACATCATGCTTTATATGCCAGAGGACTAGAATAATTTTTTTAACTGTTCATTTTTCTCTTTTGAGTAAATGAAAGGAGGTTGCTTCATAAAAGGAAAAAGAGTATATAAAATTACCAAAGCTTTCTTCTGGGAAAGCAAACTCTGCACTACCTCCCAAGGGAATTATGTGAAAAGCTCATGCAAACAGAATGTGTTTATTCTTATGATTCCATCTATGAAGTTACAGACACATACAACATTTCATTCTGTATTTACTATCAACCACAATTGCTCCTCTTTCCAGCTAATCTTTCATCTCTGCAGTTTCTCTTTGGAATCTCATTAGATTAATAGGTCACTAAAACATTGTGAGATCATATTTCTCAGTCATCGTTGTCAGCTTATGAGTCAACACTGCAACATTTGAAAGTCACATCATTTTTGCACTCAGTTACTCTAAGATATTGTAAATAATTAATGCTAAGATGCTATGATGCCAAAGTAAACCTAGCTAAATCAAACCTGCCATTTGGTTATATATTTTTGAAAAAGTTTGTGATCTGATGTTTAGACTTAATATCTTCTACTACACTTAGTGTCCTAAGAAATGTGAGACATGAAATATTCCCCTTCCTTTGCAAGTAGAATGAAAAAGAACTATATCTGTGTCTAGAGAATATTTTGATAGTTTAATCTTCTACTGAAACCAGGTATCGGGGCAATGTCCAATTTAACACACAATGTTTAATGAAAAAGCAAAGCAACTGGAGAGAGCGCAGAAGTGAGCAACAAAGATCAAAGATCCAGAAAACATGACCTACGAGAGAGGCTGTAAGAACTGGCATATTTCACTGAGGAAAAAGAAAACCTGAGAGGAAACATGACAAGAGGTTGGCAGGGAGAGAAAGAATTGTACTGTCCTTTTCCACCAGAGACAGGAAAAGAAGTGCTGAGCTTAGTTATACTGAGCAGGAGCTACTAGGGAAAGCTTCCCAACTGTAGAGACAGTGAAGCCTTGATCATATTGCCTTGGGTAGATGTGGAATCTCCATCATCCTAGGTTTTTAAGAGCAGCTTACAGAACAGTCTGCTGGGAATGGGTGAGAGGCAAGGGGTAAGGCTAAGTCATCTCCTGAGTAACCTCCTTCACTATGTGCCATGAGCCAGTGATTTCTTCTAAAGGGAGCTGTATTTGCTGAACACTCCTGAAAGTGCTGAAGTGCCTTTCACTATCACTGACTGTAATAGGAGAGTGCTGCATCTGGCACATTTGAGCACAAAATTGGGAACTGGACAAGGTAAAATCTTGGAAATTTTTCTGTGTGGCTTAGAAAGCTGCATGATTTTTTTTTGTATTTTTTAATTTTGGTATGCTTGTTTCAGGATTTGTACAGATGTAACCTATTAGGTTTCAGAACTGAGCAGAACTGTTTCACAAATGAAAATGTAAGACCCAAAGCCAGCTGAAGTAAGCAGAAGAGTTTCATCTGGCTTTGATGGCTTTGGAGCAGGTCCGCAGTGTGTGTGTTCAAGGTCGTACATGTGTTTGTGTGTGTGTGTGTGTGTGTGTGTGTGTGGTGAGAGGAAGAAGGAGACA
>WEIV01018617.1:1869-32796 GCA_013390005.1 Calyptomena viridis
AGTTGCTTCAGCTTGTACTGGACTGAGTTTTCTTGATGTCTATAACTCACTTCTCCTTCTGTGGATCTTCAAAATGCAGGGTTGGTTTTTTGGTCATTGTTTTGGTTTGGTGTTTGTTTGTTTCCAGAAGAATATTTTAAGCTCTAGTTATTTGTTACTATGACATTTGTTTCCTGTCAGCCTTGATATTTATATGACCTCACAATTTTGTTATTGCTGTCACTTGTTAATCTAGCTGTCTCAACCTTAAATTGATGAAGAAACATAAGTGAGATTTGACCCCAGAAGAGACCTCATGTTCTTAGCAAGTGCATTAATGTTTTGTGAATTCTCTAATTTAGGACCACAGCGTCCTTGAAACACTGTATGAAAGAATGTAAGTATGAGCTGAGAACATGAGGGCCAAAAGATTACTTGGAAGAGGCTAATTGGGGTTTGCTCTAGTTGACAAGTAAAGAAGACATTCTTGAGACAGCTAGGCACTCTCACGAGATGTATGGTAAATCACAAGAGATGTATCGATAAAGGGGAAGTGCTCTGAGAGGAAGAAGAAAGAACATGGAGAACAAAACAGAGTTCCCAAACTAAGCTCATGTGAAGAGTTTTATGTCAACTGTCGGTACCCTTGTCTATAATTCCCCAGGGCACCCACAGTGTAGTTTCTATAATTTACTAATACAAAAAGCCTCCACATATTTGTGGAATATAAGTATTAGGAAGATATTTCACTTGTAGAAGGATCTATGCAAGTGGTAGACTAACCCAATGAGAATATGCCTGCTTGGGAGGGAAGGAAGAGGTTGTCAGTGTATGGAAGCTGATGTAACTTCTTTATAACAAGGAAGTCTCCCAAGTTCTGCAAGTCATCAGAGATGATAAAATTTATCACTGTAATCTTTATAGCCAAGACTCTTTGCAGAACATTTAGTAGATAGTTTTACTTCCACGTTGGAAGAATAGCATTTCCAATGTTGAAGTGGGGCTCCAAGGTATTTTTCAGCCATTTTGAGGATTTTCAGGAATAATTTGAAGTAATTTGAATAAAGATGAGAACCACCCTGTCTAGATATAATGCAGTAGAATCTATTTCTAATTTCAAATCCATTCTTGGCATATATAATTTGTTCTTTTGAAAAGCAAGGGCAGGGGATTCATTATATATGAAAGGGCACGAGCAGGGTTACAAAAATATTTGCAAATACTTTTTTTTCCAGTTCATACAATAAAGCACAAATTCTTTTCTGTACAGGTGAGAGAGCAGCCTTCTTCTATCAATGGCTTGCTGTTTGTTGGAGAGCTTGTACCAGGTTTATCTGAAGTCAGGTTCAGTCTTTGATGACATCAACAGGGAATTGGCTGAGCAACAATGTCTCTTCTTTCTGCATTCCAGGAGATGCTAATTTCCAACGTAAAACTGACTTAATATTATTATGTCAAATTTTCATATCATATTCATGTTAAAAATGTGATGCTTTCAATTGTCAGAAAGCACAAGCATCTTGCTTAAAATCCATTTTAGGCTAGCCAAGAGAATGTTTCAACAGTTTTATTATTCTGATTATACCCTCTTTACATGGGCTTAGCTATAATTATGGGAAATTAGGGAAATTTTCTGCTGTGGAAACATAATAATAACCTCTGTTAGTATTTTTAGATCTGTTTTGAAAGTGTAGTTATGAATGTTACTTGAGTTTCAAATCTCATATTAATCAGATCTTTATATGCTGGGAAACTCCTGGTTGACAGAGGCAGCCAAAATCTTTTTAGTGGGGTAGACCAATTTGAATGTTCCTATGCAGAGAAAGTTGGAGGTTTTCAAAATTTTTTTTAACAGTGGCAAAACAAGGTTCAGCAGAAGAGGAAAGAGTAAAGGAAGGCTGGGAGCAGTGAAGTGGAGTTCAGGATGAAATAAAAAGAAGTAAGGAGGTTCCGAGATTGAGATAAAAGTAGACTTGATTTTGAATGAAGACTGTGTTATTTTTTTTTCTCTTTTACTTTTGTCTCCTTTCATGGTGTCTCCCCTGTGTCTTGAGATCCCCTGGTTGCTACCAGCACACACAAGCCTATCTAGCCCCTGCAACTGCCTGGTGCCAACACCATCTCAAGCAGCAGTGACCACACTTGAGTTCTCCTATTCTCTGCACCTACTTTAAGGGTTGTCTTAGAGGACATTCTTGATCAGCACCAAACTAAGTGAAATGTATGGATTGTGACATATAGGAGGTCAGATAGGCCTAATTATCTCTATGGCCTGAATGAGAGCAAACATTTCAAGTGGTCAGGGACAAAAATGGTTGAATGTTGGATTCAAGTCCTAGATCTCTTCCCTTACAGAGAAAAGCACAGGATGACATGGATATGAATCATCTTATTTCTGGGAGATTCATAAGTAAAAAAAATTATGACCTTTTGTTTGTCTAAGGACAAAAGAAAACAAGTGGAGTGAAGAAACATTTTTTTCTTTGGAGGAAATTGAATAGTCAGCTTCAGCTTTGTTTCAGACTTCAGATATGGACTGCTAATAAGTTTCTGATAGAGCTGGCCTTGAACATTGCTGGTCATATTGAAACCAACTCTAATTCAAAGAAATCCAGACGATGATTCTCTTTCAGTACAGATAGTTTCAATCTCTTATTTAACATAGTGTCTTTGAATAACATGGGCTTCTTCCCTAAGCAGAGACACTTGTCACAGAAGTTTATTCAGTTGAGTGCAGGCAGCAGAGCTGGAAGAAATACAACAAAAGGTGAAGAAGGTGTATTTTGAGAATATATTGTCAGAGCTGTGTTCACCCAAATGATGAATGCATAGTTGTCTGTATGTGTCAGCTGGACTCCTTGATACCTGCTCTATGTATAGTACTTCTTTTCTCTCTTATTAGCTATCTGAATCTCTACATCCATCTAAATCCTTCTCTGACTGTTTAGGAGGCTAGTAAGAAACTGAGGAGAAACAAGTTTCTTTCAATCTGCTAGAGACTGGAAATATGTCTTCGGGAAGAAAAGGGTGTGAACTTTGCTGTGTGCTGCCCGAAACCTGACCTCTTCATGCCTTCAGCAGAACAACTTATGTCTGAGCATGTCTTTGGTAGGAAGGTGTCCATCTAACTATGGATCTGCCTGACTCATTTTCCAGAAAGAGTTGGAAATGATTTAATTTACTGTGTCAAAACTTGTGCCACTAGTAATAGGTGAACACTTCCTTCACAGAAGACTATTTTTTGAACTGAACAGATTTTTGTGTAAAGCTCTGCTTCCAAGGAATCCTTGAACAATGAGGAATGTGTATATCTTGGAAATGTTTCAGTTTCCTGCAGTGAAAACTCAGGGCTTTCTTTGGAACATACAAAAACACTCAGCCTTCAAGATCCTTCTGACAGTGAAGCCAGTGAATTAGGTTGTCTGCTCCTGTAGAAGGACCATGGCTAGCCTGAGCAAGCAATTTCATGTATTTCTTGAGACTTCTGAAATTTACTTCATCATTAGACATGCCTTAAAATAGTGTTGAGAAGGCCACTTACAAAAATTCTTTGGGCAACACTCTTTTCCAGTGGGACTTGTGTATTAAAATTCCCATTGACTTTAATGGGAGGGGATTTTTCAGCTTTGCATCAACACAGCAACTATTCCAGAGAAAATAATTGTGTACATCTAGTGTTGGGTCTTGGTTTTGGTTGGTTTGAGGTTTGGGACCTTTTAATCTTTGGGCAGAACTCTCAGGCCATAGCTTCTGAGCTACTTTGTGAATTATTCAAACAGTTAGTCTTTCTAACACATCTCCTTGCCACCTCCTGTGGTCTTCTGTTCTGTAAGAGCACAGGCCCTGGTTTGGGCTGTTTTAAGCCCATTCCAACACAGACAAAGAAACCACAGCAATTAGCCTCCAGTAAAGCAGTCTGTTTATGTGCTCTTCTCTGTGCGCACACAGGAACAAGCACATTAATTCAAGCCAGGCATTGATTAGGTTTCCCAGCATCACTTATCCCTAAGATAATGGAGAAACACTTCTGCAGCTGGGTTGCAGTTTTACCTTGAAGTAAAACTGCAGTTTTACTTCAGTGGAAAGTGGGTGGGTTGGAAGATGAGAGTTACTTCTGCTTCTGAGGGAGAAAAAAACATGAGTTAAATGTCATGGTCAACCTGTAGGTTTTTTATGAACATGTTAAAGTAACCCCCATGAGCTTGGTTTAGAGGTATATTAGGCAGGGGATAAAAGACAGGACAGTACTATTGATTTGTACTATGACTACATTTGGCACTTCGTCATACAGATTGGTTTCTGCATTTTAAATGTTTTTATTCTTGGCTCTGAGAGAACTATAACAGATGTTCTCAACACCCTACTGCCATAAAAGTTTTCTGGTTTGGGAGCTATTCAAAAGGCTATTCACTTTATGTATCTTTATGAAAAAAAAGGTGAACATTGTTTTGTTAGCATATTTCTTTGCAAGAAAAGGCAAGGTGTAGTGAGGGCAGCAAGCTTTCCCCCCTCTTGTTCCTGGAGTAGCAATTTACTTAAAAATAATCAACTTTGCAAAGAATTGTTTGTTAGAAGATCCTTCTGAATGTAAAATATTGCTTGGTTTTGCAATTTTTCTAGTGATGAATATATTGCTATCACTATTTTATTAAGAATTTCTTCCTGAAGACATAATATTCATATGCTTAATAACAGTGCAAATATTATTCATGTGTATTGCTTCCTGTAGAATCTCCCATACTCTAAAACTAAGTTACCTCATGGACATAAGGACTCTGCAGACTTCATCATTGACCAAGAGTAAGTCCCGAGAAAAAAAAAAGCATAAGTACTGGTAGTACACTTTTTTAAAAAATTTTTATCATGTTCCATTTTTTCCCACTTAGTAACATCAAAAGTATTCAATTGAAGAGTCTCTCAGTTCTAGCTGACACAGCTGATGTCTTCATTGAACTTCATTCTAGATATCATCACAAAAGCATGTTTTGCCAGAGGTATATTGCCTTATTCTCTTTCATAAGGAAATTCCAGTGCAGATGATACTTAAGATATATACAAGACCCATAGTTTTGGATTTAGGCTCATGGTCTCAGATGTGTTTTAGCGCATTCTTTCTTCTATTTGTTTTCCTCTTGATAAAATCTGATGCAGCATGCCAGTTTTTCTCAGAACTGTGCTGTGCAAGCCCATATTATTGTATGATTAACCAAGGTGCCTACAATGTTACAATGCAAAATCTTGTATCCATTTTCTTGTGGTCCCTGCTCATTTTATGTTTGTTCTCTGGTGATAGTGTTGTTGCAAGAACTATAAGTGTAGTCAAGATTAATACGTAAATTTTAATTTATACAAGATTTATTATATTAATGGTTTCAGGAAAGCCAGTAACAGCAAGTCATCTCAGTGAACAGACTGTTATGTAAACACAGGAAAAGCTAAACTGCATTTTCCTATAAAGGCAATGTTTACTGACAATTGGATGTCTTTATTTAAATTATAAATTATATGGATTGTAAATGAACATAACTTTTTGATCAAGTCCTGCATGAAACAATGACCTATGTTGTGACTAAATATTTTAACTTATTAAATACCATAGGAGTTCTTGTTTCTGTGATCAAACTTTTCCTACAGCACAGCGAGTACTTGAAGAAGTTGTAGCCAAGTCCATGTATGAAATCTAATTGTGTATTTCAAAGCTGCTTTTTCAGAAATTTTGTTCTTTTGCTATACAGTTGGAGAACCCATAGTTTCCAACTTGTTAGAACAGTTGCTTCATTTCCAAACTTTCTCCTACTCATTTGAATGTATGCTTCTCCACTGTACACAGTAGAGATGATGGGTTTCAAGTCTGAAATGGTGGTTTGGAGTGGTTATGCTCCCTCTCAAGCAAGTTACAGGGTGAAGTCAGGAGTGAGAAGAGAGAGCCAGGGAGGTATTTTAAGAAAATAATTGGTATCTACATTGGTATCATGTGGTGGTGTGCACCTGCGGTTTATTATGTTTGTCATGTTGTTTCTGTACAGTTCTGTAACCCCTTGTTTATCCCTAAATGGACTGCTCGGTCATCCCTCTTTTCCTTCCCATACAATTGTACACTCCTGCTCTGTATCCTCCTCCTAATTATTCTTAACCCTTCCCCTGGTCCAAAGTTATTCCATCCCAAAACCATATTTGTATCCTGACTCCGCCTACCCTTCCAGAACTTTCCATGTCAGTCCTGCTTACTCGACAGCTAACAGGTTTGAGTTGCAGGCCACTGGCTTCTCTATGATGTAACCCTTTCCTAAACCCTCCTTACCTTAAAGTCCATAGGTCCTTTCCCACTCTCCTCCCCTAATTTTGTCCCCATATTTAAACCCCTGCACAAAGCTAGCAGATGCTCTCTGTGGTTGGCTTTTCCAGGGGTCAGTTTCCCCAATAAACTGTTTTCCTGTTTTCTAACCACAAAGTCGCTCTTAATCCCCTGCCCTCCAATAGCTGCACCCAGAACACCAAAGGCAGAGAGGCTGAGGAGAAGGCACTCTTCCTCTGAGCCTCAGCCACCTCTGAACTGGTCATCTCCTGGTGAGAGACCTTGAGTTCTAGGGTGGCCACTCCTGCCTGGTGCCCCTCAGCCGGACGGCTGGAGCTAGTCAGGGCTGAAGAGGAGTTTTGGGTCCATCCCCTGAGGCAGGCACAGTGGCAGTATCATCTTGCAGGGGCATCTGAAAATTGTCAGTTGTTCATCACAGTGTGCCAAAAATCCATGGTGCCTCTCATTGAGCAAGTTGAGAGTAAGAATAAGGATTTTTTTCTATAGCAGAACTCATTGATATGACCAGAAAAGTGGACCCTGTGCTGCCTTGATGTGCCAGTCAGTTCCACTGACAACAGTGGACATCTCTGGGTGCTCTATGTCAGCAAGGATAACAAAAATGTTAGGTTCTTCTGTGAGAAATAGCAAAATAAATGGAACCTAATCCCAGAAAATACTTTTAGAGTGATCATCCTAATGTAAACAACATTCGGGGCAGCTGTAAATAAAGGCCAAAGTCTATTTCATTTGAGAAGCAAATACTATGAAGTCAGAGAAATTTGTGTGTGTTTGCTACGTTTGTAGTCTTCAAAGATTCAGTCTGCTCCCAGCTGTTTTTTCCCTCTCTACTGAATGTTACCAGATCTGAGCTGAAACACTGCAACTCAGCAAATATTGAGACTTATAAAATTAAATTAATTTGGTTTCCATTTTCACTGTACAAAAGCCAACAGCCTTTATTTTTAAGATTAATTCTGATAATGAAGAAAATTTTTCCTAGAATATGTTTATGTCTGACAGATTCTACATGTTACTTATTGTAATACATATATTTATTTTCTTCAGCAAATATAACTAAGTCACTACTTCTTGTGAAAATTAGTCTTTCACTAAGACTTCTGTGTACTTATGGGAAGAAGCTAGGCTTAAAAGATTATGTTTCCCAGAACCAAACAAGGTATCCATCTTGATCTATCCAGATGTTTCCTCTAGGAACATGCCTTTCTCTTTGGGATTTCAGCATGTTTGGTGAGTCATTAAGTTGTCCCTTAACAAGACTTTGTTAAACTACTAAAGGTTTCCTTTTTGATGAGAGCTAAGTGTAATGTCCAGAGGAGAGTTATCTTTGGTAGTCAGGACAAGTGTTTGTTCTTATGAGGATATTAATGAGATGTTTCCTCATGTTAAGCATGTTTCAAGTAATAATTCTTTTTTTCAAGAAATATGTGCAGAAAAGCTGTAAGTTTTCCTTACATGTCAGGTTCTCCCTCCTTAAAAGTGATTAATGAGAAGATACAGTTTAAATCAATTAAATCCAAGAGCTCTGAGGCTTATGCCAGCCTGCATGCCCTAACACATGGGAAAGGATGTTGCAGCATTCCTCTCAATTTATAAAGAATACCCATTTCTTGAAGCTGAACGAATGGAAATTTTGATAATGAGAATAGTTATGTACCCACTCTTCCCTCCAGCAGTACCATGGTCAGAAGACCTGCCTGTATTAGACTTGTTTTTGCTGGGTAACATCAGGTGGTTGAAACTGAAGCAGGTCTGCAGACTTTCACTAGCAGAAGTATAATTGTTTTGCACTCCTACGTGTTCTGTGTGTCAGCATTTGGAGGCATTCATACTTTCCATTCCACCAGTGAGATGTTTTAGAACTTATCCTTTTCCCCGGGGGCAATTTGCATCATTCCATGCAGTATGGTTATTTGACAGACAGATTGTCCTTTCTCATTGCAAAAAATTGTGGATCTTTTCAAATAGCTTACTGATGCCAAATCCCATTTTCCTTATTCTATATTAGTCCCAAAAAGGTTTCTTTCTGCACTATATAGTAGCATAAATACGTGTGGAAACTGTAGTTCTAGTATGTTTTGGAAGATTTTAATAGATGATTTTGTAAGGATGAAGATATTATGAGAGAAAAAAGTTCCTCAAATTAATTGGCTGCTACTTAACAATATCGGTTCATGTAATATATGCTGAGAGCACTCCTTTTAGGAGTGCCTACTTGAATAAAATATAAAAAGTATGTGGTACACAGAATGGTGACTTGCATCATTGACTTTGGGCATGTGTAGTGTAAGAGGACCAAGGCTGTATCACATGCAGTGTGTGTGGTAAAGCCAACCAACATGGCACATTGCAGTAGCACTCCTCAAGAAAGGCTTCCATAGTGGATAAGTTCTGGAATAATTACATGATCCAGAGATTTTCAGAACTTGGCTGGACAAGGCCTTGAGCAACTTGATCTGACTTCAAAATTGTTCTTTGTCCTGATCAGGGAGTTGACATAGATGATCTTCATAGGGCTCAGTAATCAGATTCTATCAATATGTCAACTGATCTTTAATTGATTAGCTTCAATTATTTCATGAGATCTAATGAGTAAAAATATTCAATTGTCATAACACTAGGAAACTACAGTAGGATTTTCTGTGTGCAAAAAGACCTGTCGTCATCATACTAGCTATAGTGTCTGAAGCACATTTATGGGTAGTTGAAAGACATCCTACTCAGTCCATTATAATCCCTTTCCTGAACAGGCATAATTAGTCAATAATTTTCCTGCTTAAGGAAGGTGCTTGCTCCTCCATTTTTGTTTTCATTTTTGGTTTTTCATTTGGTGCTTTCTTTTTGGGGTTTTTTGTTGAGTATACACTCAGAATTTTCAGGCAATTTCAATTAAAAACAAATTTGGAAACCTGATTTTATTTTTTCTTGATAGGAATATGTAAACAAGTTAAAATATGCTTTTCTCTTTTCCTGGAAATGACAGGATGTCCTCCAATTGTAAAGCTCACTTGTAGACTACAGTTTAGAAGCATTTTTCTCTTCATTATAACAATTTTCATGCACTTTTGATGATGCTTTCTACTATTTCCCTTTGAACACTAGCTATTTGCTGCTTATCTGGGAAGTCGCTTACCTTCCAGAAGATTCCGCATTGCTGCAGTAAACTGATCGTAATGTTGCTTTGAATTCTATACTAATTTTTTTTTCTGGTATTTCCTTGTATACTGTTGACTTCAGCAATTTCATCTGCAAAATTCTGCTTAGCTGAGCTGAATACACACTTGTGTCTTCTGCTCAGAGCCTCTTTTTGTATTTTCTCTGTAGCATTCAGAAGTGGAAAAGAAGAACTGAAGGCTAAGACTCATCAACCTGGTTTAAATTCACATCATAATGAACTAGGAAAGGATTTCCAAGCAGATGAGTCTAGGCTCCCTGTTACTCACCTTGGGAGCATGGAGGAAGGAGTAGGTTTCAGATTTTTGTGATTTTACCAAAGTTTTTGATGCTGTTCAGATGAGAAAATCAGGGAAACATCATGTAGATAAATCTAGCACAGGATGAATAAAGTGGAATAATCAGGTGCTTCATGAGCATGTCTTGTGTCTGATAATATTTTCTGTAAATTGAAGTCAGTAGAATTCAAAATGATCTTGATAAATTGAAGAAATGGTCTGATAAAAATAGGATGTATTTATAAAACAGTTCAAGTTGTCTGTCAAAGGTTTTTGTGGGGAACCAGTGGTTAAGTGGCAGAAAAAAAAAATTGAGTGGGTGAAAACATGAAAATGCATCAACAGTGCTGGGTAATATAAACAAAGCTTAGCTTGCAGGGAACATCAAGGTTTTCCACTTGACATTAGCAAAATGTTAGCTGCAGCACAGTTGTAGCAATATGGCTTAAGAAGGACACAGACAGATTGGAGACAGTTCAGAGAAGAGGAATAGCAAAAAGTCTTTTAGGATACATTATGTATGAGGAAAGATGGAAAAAATTGGCACTTGAGTTGCTTGATCAAAAAGGAAAACTAAGGGGAGACATACTGGTCTTCAAATCCATAAAGGGCTGCTTCAAAGGGAGAAGCAGTAGCCATTTTTTCTATATACCTGCTGTAAGTAGGATAGAAATAGTGCATTTCAACTGTAATAAAGAAAGATTTGGTTAGATATTCGTGTGATATGTTAGGAAGACATATGAACAATAAGGATCATGTAAGACTGGAAGTTGGTTCGATAGTAGGTTTTCAGTCATCATCATCAGAAAGGGCAGTTCAGAGACATCCATTAGGATCCATATGGATTGATGGTTCTGCTCTAACACAAGGAGTCTTAACAGGTATATGTTAACAGGGTTCTCCTGTTGCTCAATTCTGTACAGTCCTGGTAAAAAACCCAGAAGCACGTGACTGGTTCAGGCAAGTGGCACAGATCTGGTGAATGCTGGGTGGAGCACCTTTCTGTTCTGTCAGCAGCTCACTGTTAACGTGAACTGTGCTTGAACTCCTACTCTCTACTGTGTCCACGTGTTTACCTCCCCTTGTTCATCCTCTGGGCACTCACTCTATTCAGTTTCTGGTGAACTGTTTCTTCTGTGCCTCTATGTAAAAGGAAAGCATGCATAAACTATAAATAGAATTACTAGTAAACCAGGAAACTTAGTAGTTCCACTTCAGATACGGAAAGTCCAAGTGGGTTGGAAGACAGCCCAGCTGTGTCACACAAGTGCTAATGGAATCTCAGCAAACAGATTTGATAAAACTTGGAAAGATTGAAAGAGCTGACTCCTGTGCGTTTAGGTTACTTTCTCTACTACCTGCATTTTGCAAGTTTCTTATGCTATATTTCTGCATTTATAATCTCTTATGCAGCTAGAAATGCACTGCTGGCTGATGATATATGTAAATAGTTTTCACCCTTCTCTTACATAATTTGCATTTGCTTTTAAATATGAACAGTGACATAGAATGAGTCCTGAAATCTTGGGAAATTCACTGTTCTCTTTTGTGACTGTTTCTGAAACCTCATTTTATAACCAATGCAGTGAAGAAAGGGGAATCTTTCAGCTGCTTTTTTTAAGTGACCTTTCTTGGTTTTCCTCAAAAACATCTTCAGTTCTCGGCAGTATCAAGTGTAGACTGACCTTCCTCATATTCAAATGCTGTAAACAGTCTCTGCTGGAAGCTGGAAATGCCCTCAGCTTTCTTTTAAGAAAATTGTTAGGGCTTCTACATTTTGATGCCAAAAGGACTACTTAGTTGACCATTTACTGTCATAGTTGCTGTCTGACATGAAGCTTTTACAGCTTGCATTGAGGCCAAACTTCAACAGTTTGTCTCTGCAGACCACACACCAAAACCAATTGTACTTTAGCAAGAATATATCCATAGAATATACACATATCTATGCAAACATGCTGCCATGCTATTAACTGAGGAAAGCAAAATTATGGCCAGAAATGACAATCAAAATCCTGTAACTTTGTGCACAGCTTTCCATGGGATACATGATCTCTTGTCAAACTGTGCAACACTGCAAAGGACAATTTTGGTTTTGGTATAAACCATAAAAAGTAAAAATTCTGAGCCAGTCCTGCATGGAAGCCATTGCAGAAAATATTTCAGTGTCAATCATTCATTAATATTAGGAAGATAAAACTGAGAATAATTAAATACAGTAGATTAAGTCCCATAATAGACAAACAAAACAGATAAGTTTACATTATAGATTGAGAATGAGTTTGTTTGCAATGCTATAATTATTCTGATCATACCTTCCTTCAGGTGGTCTCTTGGCCTTGTGTGTCAGCCTCAAATATCAACAGAGGGTAGTGACCTTTGAATCTGTAACAAGTATTTTGCTTTTCTAAGGAAAAATGTCGCAAGTAGCTCAGCATTAGTTTCTTAAAATAGAAGATCAAAATTTTTTTAAGGTCTCTCACAGCCGAGCACGCTCAGTCCTTTCTGATTCATAAGGGCAGGGGACTGACAGACGGTTCCCTATGCTTGATTTGGATGCTGAGGAGTCAAGAGCCAGACCAGATGGTAGGGAGGGAAAAGACACAGGAGTGAGATGAAGAGTGTAAGGCTGCAGTTGGAAGAAAACGTAATTTTTTTTCCAGCTTCTTTAACCCTCTCTGTCTCTGAAACATATCTCTGCATCCTGAGAGCCTGTTTTCCACCAATCTTTGAAAAGTATGATGTAGAGTTCATATCATGAAACACACTCAAGAGTGTGGTATAGCATGTTTAAACATTGTGGTGGACAATCATTCCAAACTAATGATCATCCTGACCTGGCTGTTTGCATCTTGTCTCAGTCAAGGCCGATATACTTTAAACCCATTTGAAAAATGAATCATCTGAATATCAGCACAAGAATTTTCTGATTTCCTCAGTAGTTTCTGTACGATCTGCAAATTTCTATTCATCTTGGTTGTGACAAACAAATGCTCTTTTACCTGCACTTTGTCTTCAGTATAGGTTTAGAGTGACTCAGAATTTAAGGTTTTATCCAACAGGAAAGCTTTCCTCATCCGTCTGTTTAGGGAACTGAAGGCTGGGACATGGCCTTGTCTCAACAACTACCAGCTTTCTCTAATGCATTGCCAGTCTATAACTGGTGAACATTTGTTAACCTTGTGGATTGTGAGTGGCCTGGGATATGCTGGAAACTCCTCCGTGAGCAGCTCCGTGCTGGAGTGCAGGCCTGAACAGCAAGGACTGCAAAGCCCCTCCTGCTGCCCTCATGCAGATGGGCCAGAATGACAATTTATAAACATTTAAGTTCTTGACTTAAGAATCACAATATTTCTTTTAGATCCATGTGTCACATTTTAAGTCACCTTTCTTTGCTTTGATAAGACCAGTTGGTTATAAATTGTACCCTCTCCACTCATTGCCTTTCCTTCTTGTTCTCCCCTGCCACATCATTTTGCACCTTTATTATTCCAGCTTTTGGTAAAGTTTGGTGTGTCTGAAAAAGCTTAACTGAGTCACACAGAGGAGCTTAAGCCCTTACACCTTCACTGAAATCACTTATATGTTTAGTAACTAAACAGTAATTTACTATTTACTTAATTACCTCTATGGACCTGACACTTGAATGCCAAAGGGAAACATAATAGGTGGAATACATTTTCTCTAATTCTGCTCCCTGCCTAAATTCTCTCCTTGCCTTAAAATTGTGCAAAAAAAAAAAAAAATTATTTTGGGGCAACTACCACAAGTCACCAATCTCTGCATCGCAAGAAGGGACTATGGTGAAAGATGGGTAAATGTGTTGTGATAATGCTCTATTAACAACCTTAGGAGATGATACTGGTCCTTTCATTACTTAAGTACCCTGGGTTTGGTCATCCATCTGCTTTATTGTGTTGTATCACAGAAATGATATGATACAAATACTTTTCCTCTGGCTGATATAGAGGAAAAAGCTCTTCTACTTGACCAAGAGAGTGCATCAAGCAGAAATATCCTGTGTGGGAGGCTCTATGGCTTTGAAAGCTGTGCTTGAACAGCAGAAGTGTCACAGTAGAAGGATAATGACTCTCCTAATGCCTGTTAGTAGTATGCCTGGCAAACCCACCCATCCCTTTTGGAATTTCTGCTTGTTAATGCAGGTTAAACCACCATAAAATACCCTGATCTGATCTGCAACTCAGTTCCTGGAGGGATAAACAGAATACTCATTGAATGGTTGATTGTTTTGCCAAAGTTGAGAAAGGGTAGCTGGAAGAAGATGTGGTAAGATCTGCATAACCCGAGGAAGTCCAAAAATCGTGACAAGTGCTCTTTAGAGTACTTAAATGTCTGCATGGCAGATCTCTCAGATGAGTTTTGAGACAGTTTAAAGTGTGGTTTTAGTTGGATATGATTCTGATAATTAAGATCATGTGAAAAAAGATGATTTTGTGCTGGTATGAGTTAGGGATGTTTTGTATCACTGATTTTCTGATGTACAGTCTGTTCCCTTGTGGGGATTTTGGAGCAGTTTTCTTGGTGGTTTAGCCTTCTGTTTCTCAGATCATTTACTGTCCTGGGAAATAGCTTTTTTAAACAATGTCAGAGTCATTATTTGCAACTTGTCATTGTGAAAGTGGTGTTCTCCTTTAGCCTTCTACCAAGAATTACCAAGGAATGCTGCAGCAACCTTTGCAGCATGGGTATTGGCTTGCCTAAGCTTCTCCAGCCTCTGTGTAGAGAGAAATATGTTGTCACCTTCTGGCTTCCTTCAGTGTAAGGCAGAATGCAACATAGGGAGATTGCAGAGTGGCAGTGCTGGATTAAATCACACATGAAGTCTTGCTGATGATCAGATACAAAGTATGTTTTGCAGCCTGGTCTTGCTCCACCAAATCATGGGTCCTATTACATGTTGTCCTGTTATGTGTGTGCTGGAGCAGTTGGGGGCATGGGGCAGAGATAAGTACAAGTCTTGGATAGGTGAAGAGGTGACTGCTCTAGGGGTGATCTTATCACTGCACTGCATCAGCCTTCAGCATTGGCTTGTCTGGTGCTGCTTTCGTGTGATGCTTGTGCAAGACCTCAGAGCACTTGGTCATGTGCCATGATGGCAGCCACAGAATACTCAATCCACATCATGGTCCAAGAAAAGTGGCTTCCAGTCAATTCTCTGTGCCTGGGCTCTTTGGCTCTTTAGCCACTAGTGGTCATCCTGCTTTGTCTGAGGATGTCAGTACTCCTGAAATGAGAAAATAAAACCTGTGATTTTCTCCCCATTGGGTCATCATTCTACTAATTTGTTCCAAGTGCTGCAGTTCTCTGCTTGGGCCATCTTTTGAGGTAGTTGGCATTACTGAACAGTCCAGAGCAGTGCTGATGCAGTAATGGAGTATGTCCCGGGGAAAGCAAATGCTGCTTTCTTGGAACATGCACGGTTTCATTGTACCTATAGTAGTACTGTGATCCTCGGCCCAGGCCTCTTATCTGGATGAACTGATAAGATGGGATCCAAGGAGTAGGGGAGTCAGATGCAATGAAGAAAAGAGATTCCACAAGTATCTTTTTGCAGACTTGCTTAATAGAGCACCTATTTCTGAAAGGACTTGCCCAAGAGCAGATAAGTCCAGGGAAAGTGAACACAGAAAAATGTCCCCAGAGGGCTATATGAGGAAGCTGGCTGTCCTGGTGTATACAGCACCTCTGTCATGAATTACTGCTCAGTAAGCTAAGCTATTTCTGGGACCATGACTGTCTTGTGTCTGCACCTCTTAGCAAACACAGTAATCAAAGTCCCACTGGCAGGGGAAGCTCCTGTAGCAGGCAGCTGGAGGAGTATGTGTGGCAGGGAGGGAGGCTGCTGAGAAGGCACAGTGAGACGCATGCCTGTGGGGCCTGTTCCAGACATGGGGCAGAAATTAAATCTGGGACCAGAAAGTGTTGTGAGATCAGGTCGGGAAATGTCACAGAGGATCTGGCACTGCCCCAGGGGCAGAGCAGGCACAAAAAGCAAAGGGTTTCAGGCCACAGCAAGCTGAGAAATGGGAGCAGCAGCACTCTGTGTGAGTTGTTTCCAGTTGTAAAGCTAGAAAGTAATGAGAAACTTAAATAGACGGGAAGGAGAAGATCTTTACTAGCCAGGTTGCAGCTTACAGTGCCCTTCAGTTATTTCCTGGAATTACTGAGGAAATGGGGTTATTCTGACTCCCAAAAGCCCTGTCTGTGAGGGATTTTTCTCTCCCACTCTTTTTTCCAGTAAATCCTTTCCTCTTCTCCTACATAGACAAACTATTCCTGAGTGCAGGAAAGCACCACCTGCAAAATTGTTGAGGTCTCTTCAGGACATACAGTTCTGCTTAGGACATGGATAAACTCCCAGGAGCATGGGCAAGACACCTTCCCCTACATGCTGCTGTCTCTGGAGTCCCTTGCTCCACAATCCCACCTCGGGCTCTGCTCTCTCCCAGCCCCTTTGGAGCACACACTGAGCCACCTGTGTGACATTACACCTCATTGAGGCCCCCAGCCATCACGAGTGTCCTACTACAGTGCTAACAGGTCTGTTGGCTTCACTGGGTTCCCAAGTGAGGCTCGTGGTGTGGGATGAGATCCAGCAGAAGGATGAGATACGATGCTGTCACACAGCATGCTGAACACAAAACCAGGGGCTGGAGGGTGACTGAGGCAAGTAACTTATAAAGTCACTGTTGAAGAAGAAATCTGAGATCAAGGCCAGGGTGTAAAGACTAGATAATGGGTGGAAATTTGAAATTAAAAACACATGGCATAAACCAATGTTTAAAAAAAGAGCAGAAGGCACCAGAGAGAAAGAATGGGTAGATGGGAATACATGCAGGGTGGCTCCATGTCATACGGGCAACATGTATCACCATAAATCCTGAAGGCACAGCTGTAAACAGGCAGTTTTTGGAGATGTTGGCATGTTTCTAGAAAGGATCAACAGCTTGTTTGATCTGCCTGTGGCAACAGAAGACCACAGCTGGCTAAATGTCATATCAGCAAAGAAGTTCTTGCTTCACCTCCAAACTCCAGGCATCTGTGGTGTGTCACTGATCTTTCAGGCCACTGGTACAAGTATTTGCCCAGCTATCCTGTGAGCTGCCTCACAAAGTTGTCTGCCCTTGGAAAATAATGCTGGGGAAAAAAGAGAAATGGTCACCTTTGGTTTATTTTTTTTAAGTCAAATCTGTTCCTTGATTCCATGGTTTGGCATGGTGGTGGGGGTCAGTGTGCTGGAAATAAATAGTTGACAGGCAGTGCTTTAAGGCACTATTGCTACCTAAGCCTTGTGTTACAAAACCATAACCAAAATATGAATTTTCCTACAGATGCCAGAATGGCTGTGATCTGGTGGTAGATAACCACACTGCTTCTCTGTTTTTATTGAATCATTATAATAATATTTCTCCTTCACATAGTCTGCTTTACAGGCACAAAGGAGCTGAATATATGTTTCATAGGTTATTGAATGGCAGAGCAGAAAATGTAGAGAAAGATAGGGGCCTGACAAATAGAAAGAAATATTCTACAGAGTGCAATCCAAGATTACTCTGATCTTGTATTAGTCTTCCTCTACATTTTTCCCTAATGCTGTCATGTTTAAAACAGAGAACACTTGAACAATCTTCTGCTTGCATAAGAAACTTGTACTGCCCTGAAAATTGTATGATCTCCATTATATTCACATTTGAGAAACTTCTGTGTTTATAGAAGCTGGTTCATAAGTAAACACTTCTAGAAGTGGCTTTATTTTTTTACCAATTACTTTTGTTATATTTTGATAATCTTTGTCTAAACAGAATTATATAAGTGACTAATACAGTTGTCAGCTATCTACTTGTTTCCTTTTCCCAACGGCTTGCAAGCCAGCCCTTGGCTGCCTTCAAGGCTATCTGATGGTGGCATAATAGTCTTAGGGACAGCAAGTTTCTCCAGGTGTGAAAACACTGTGCAGTTAAGGACTGATTTTGACTTCCTGTACTGATGACATACCCACTTTCCCCAGATAAATATCCAAAGGACTGAGTGTTCTAGCATGCATGGCTGACAAGTGTTGCACAAGCAGCAGAGTTAATGGTGTGCTGGAGTCAGGATTTGTGCCTGGATTCCCCAGTGTTTAAGTGTCATCACCAATGTAGCCCTTTCTTCACCATAAAATCTGCCTCCTCCTCATCTGTTTTTCTCAACCTGGAGAGCGCTTTTTCTGTGGTTGGTATTCTATTGTCAGATTTGCTAGAGATTGGTCAGAGCACGTAAAGTTACTTGGAAGAGAAGGCGACAACTCAAAAGAGAGGAAAACTTCCCTACACTGTCAGAGTAATCACATAAAACTTCAGGTTGAAAGTGGCAGTTTTCCTGCCCTGTGATGGCAGGAAAGGGAGGCAGAATGAAGTGGAGGAAAAGGTGCTGGGGAATTCTCTAATCCATACAAATCTGCTTTCTCCACCAATACTTTCTCCACCGAAGCAGACACAGCATTTATGAGCTGCCTGCTTGTGACAGTGCCTAAGCAGTCCTTGTCATAAACCTCTTGAGCAGGTCACTGCTGTGGACTGCAGGAGCAGGTGCCTCAGCTATAAACATGGCACAGGGTATTCTGTCTTTCTGCTTCTGTGGAGGTCTCCAGATACTCATCTGGAGATGAGGTGGAGCTGTCTTCTGCAGGAGTATGAACCCTTAAACCTTTGTTGCTGTAAAGAGGAGGAAAGTTGTTGGTGGAAGAATCTGCTGACCTTTCCCTCTGTCTCTTTCCAGAAATCAAGAAGCTAAAGGTCACTTCATGGAATTTCTTCAAACCCAGAAGCCCTTGCCTTGGGAATGCAGCCAGGGGATTGGTTCCTTCATGAGCAGCATAACCACTGCCATTCTGAATGTCTGTTCTTTCCTAACTCTTGATGTTTTCCTTTGAGATTGAAGAGTATGTTGCTAGTATCTGCCTGGATTTAATTTGGATCAAGTAGAAAAAGCCAGACTTCATCCTTTTATACAACTCTAGCCTAGCCCTTGTGACAGCTCTAAATCCATAGGACTCTGCAGTCTTCTCTTCATAACTAGTTCCTATTCTTTGTGTTGCTTAATTTGCATGAAATTGGTAGAAGTGAAACACTGTTTAAAAGTTTTTTCATGGCAGTAATTGAAAAGGCAATTTCATATGTAGAAACAGTTTAGTATTCCACAAATTTTTTGAGTGACATTGTATTATCTGATTGCCTCTCTGCCATGTGATCTATAGTTCTTTGTCCTGTAAATGTGCATTAATATGTGCAGCAGATCCATGGAGAGCTCTGTGGGCCAGGAATAGCACACAGAGCAACAACCTGCCAAGACCATAGGCAAATCCTCTTTGGAGAGACTGAAGAGAAATTGAGAAGTTTCACAATTTGGTGGCCAGAACAATAACTTATGTCTAATGAATTTTCTGTTGGCAAATCGGCAAGTTTATCACCCTTATGTAACATCATTGCTGTTGTTGCCAGCTAAGTTAGTTGGCATGAAGTGCATCTTTGAAGAAAAATACTTGTGGATCTTTTTATAACTTGAATGTTATGTCCTGAGCAACTTGCTGAGACAAAATTTTGAAAAGAAAAGTATGCAAGTTAAGGATCTTGCCAAGTACAGGCACCTTGTTACCTGCCTGAGCATTTGCAGACGCTTTAATTATCTTGGTTGCACAATAGCTTCAGGAAGGTCTAAAAGTAAAGTTCTGGGCTGTGCCTCCCAGGTGTGCACTATGAAACTTGCTCAGTGACCTGTGAGCTATGTAAGCCCATTCATGTGCTTCTGGGAGCTGGACAAGACTTGGCTGTAATTCGGTAAAATTGGGTGGTTTGTAAGTGGTGACTGATTTATGGTTCAGAAGTAAACCTGGGCATTTCATTGTATTGTTTGCTGTGCAAATGGACTTCCCTACCCTATGGCTGTGCTCCAAGCAGCCAACACCAAAGGAATCCTCACCGATGCAAAATGGAATTTTTTTTTCATTTTGGTAAGGGAAGAAGTTCCTTTCTACAGGCTTTTGAATATTTTGTGAAAGTTAGTAAAATTTAATTCATCCTATTAAAACAATGATCCTTCACTAAAAAGGTTTTATTTTTACTTATAATTAGTCGAGGTAAATTTGATCTACTTCCACTTCCAAGGAATCTACTATAATTGCTCCCATTGAGTTCAGTGTGTGCCAGATCAGACTTGCTTGGCTGGCTGTAGAACACTTTTGTTTCTGATGAGACTTCCCAGGCAGGTGATTCTATTTGAGATAAAAAACTTACTTTCCAGTCATGTTTCCATTTGAATCCATTAATTTGCTATGGCAAAGTTCCTGAGTAGCCCCTGCTCTTTCCTGACTTTTGACCAAATGTTCTAATTGTTTTCTTATTAGCAGAAAGCAGATACAGAATTTCAGATGGGACTAATTTTATAACAAGGGTTATGTTTGGGCTTTTTGTTGTTTGTTTGGTTTAATTGCCCCCCCCCCCATGGCCTGTTCTTAATTCTTATGAGATTTCTCTTTTATGAGGGAAAAATATTCCCACATTAATCAGCAAATAAATACTTTGACTTTAATGTGTTACTAAATGTTGTTCTTGAGTCTCTGAGGTAGGAAAACATCTCTACACTGTGAAAGTCCAAGTACCTGTGACTGCTTGTAGCAGCTTTTGTAGGAATCACTGGGTTTGATCTGTTGCGAGTTGAAGTTGAGAACTAGAATGTTTTCAGCAGTGGCCAGAGAAAATATTACATCATGTTTTAGATGGGTGCCAGCTTACAGGTTTAAGTAATATGGGCATCAAGTTTTCTTATGCATCAGTGTGGATGTATTGAATTCAACACAACTTCTCCCATTCAGTCAGCTGGGGGTCTAGATTTTTCTGAATTTTAAAAACTTTGAATTCGGTTTGGGTTTACTTTTGCTCTTTGTTGCTGGGAGAATCTTAGTGATTTCACTGTGAGCTCAAACAGTGATGTGAAAGGCTATGCCTTCAGGCACAGGGGAGGTGTCAGTCCCCCAGTTTCCGGTGGGAGGACAACACCAGCCCAAAGGGCAAGGAAAAGTTGAAAGACTTGTTGGAAATGGCATCTGTTCTGTTGGCAACTGCTTGCTGAGTCACTGAGCCATAGGTGTCTGGGTGCAGCAGTGCCAAGCTGGTGCCAGAGCCTTCATGATGAGCAGCCTGTGCAGGGCCTGCCATGCCCTGGGCTCTGGCAGCATCTCTGGGTGCATGGCATCCTGGAGCAGGGACCTGGCATAGCCTGAAAAAGAATGAAAGAAGAAGTCTTGCTTAGCATGTGGTGAGAGGAAATAAAGCAATTGTTCCCTGATTTTGAATGTCCTTATGCAAGGCCTGTATAAAAAAAAAATAAAAAGGCCAACTAAAAGTGAACCAAAAAAATAACTTCCTGTAACATTGAGATGATTAATGTTTGTATTTGCACCTGACTTTAAGAGAGCCCAGACTAGAGAGGAAGGGAATGCAGCATATGCCTGGTTTTATAGCGGTCAGAGAAAGATCTGCACAGCAGTTTTGCTTAGGATAAGAATCTAGAGTGGAGAAAACAGACAAACAGAGCGAGTAAATGACAAGTAAGGAGCCAGACAAAGCCAAACCACTTCCATGTAAACACTCCTGGAAACTGCAGCCAGTATGCCATGACAAGTTTGGAGGAAGAAGCAGCACACAAGCCATTCATACACTGATTCCATGCGAGACATCTTCTTCTCTTTCCTTTTTGGTCTTATCAAGTGGAATATCTGGTGGCGGAAGAGCCTGTACCACCAGCTCTGTGGAACAAAGAGACAATTATAAAATGCTTTTCCGGAGGGGAAGTGAGAAGTGGTGGAGTGGGGAGATGGAGGGACTGAGCTAGCTCTGGTTAGACTGACCAGATGTTTGTTTTTTTAAGGGATGGAGGCGGAAGATCCTTCTTGCATCTTTTTAAGGAAGAGGAAGATGAGCTGCTGGGTCAGATAAGCAATGGAGGAGCTTGGACTGACATCTGTATCTCCCTCTGTCATGAAATAGTGATGGAAGCAAAATAAACATGTCTGGTGCTGCTGCTCAGTGGGTGAATGTTCTGCATCTTGTTGGCACGATGAGAACACACAGCATCCCAGAGCTTTTTGTTGGGATGGCAGAGGTCTACATACTCTAGAATTGCCCCAGTCAAGGAGTATACATGTTTCTCCTTCTTGCAGTGGCATATCTATGTCTACAGCATCTCTGTTAGCCACTGACACTGAAACATGGCACAATCAGTCATCTTTTTTTGCTGTTCACGCAACTAATTGTCTTCCCATCTTTGTTTTCAGCATGCGTTCTTTGCCTCTATTTCAGTCAATGCCAAAACTTCAGGTGCTTCACAGACATATCCTGGATATTTTACCTCACTGGTGTTAGCCTTGTTACTCTCACTTAGTAAAGCAATCTTAAGAGGTCTTCACTGAGAAGGCAGAAAAAAAGATAGTTATGACACTTTGGAAATAGCCTGTTGTTTCTTCTTAAGCGAACTCACTCTGGACAACAGTACTGTGAATAAGCTCTTTTAGTGAAGTCCTTTTTGGGGAGATGTATTGTGGCATATGTCATGGTAAATTTGCCAGGTATAGAGAGTCACTGCCTTTCTTTGGAGGAAGAGAGCAAAGAGGCACACTAGGCTGTCACAGTGGAACAGCAAATATCTAGAAATGCTCCACAGAGGTGTTTGAAATGTGGGCTATTTCTCTTGGTAAGGGTGAATGCTATCAAGAGGAATCAAGTGCTGGAAGCGATGTGTCCTGAAAGTCAGGACTTTTGATCCCTTCTTCTATCTAGGGACAGAAAAGCTGTGGGTTTGGTAGAAAATGCACTTCTACCAAGGCAACAGCTTTTCTGTCCCTGCCACTGTCCTAGAACACACCTGTTACAGAGAAGAGAAAATTAAGAACCTCAAGGAAAGACTGATAAAATTCCTCTTCTTCCAGAGGCAGTCTTGCATGATTAGTGGAAAGTTTCTGTGCGGAACAGGATCCTTGGCAGTGATGCATCACTGGCAGGTGAGAAGCAGATGTCCTTAAGACCAGGCAAAGCATCCAACATCCTTCTTCCTGTTTACCCCAGGTGTATATTGGCAGCCTATAGAAACAAAACTGGGAACTGTCTCTTTGCCTGTCATCCTGAACTGCACCTGGTGGTTTCCAATCTAGAAAGAGATGGGCATATATCAGCTAGAAGGGGTTGAGGAGCTCAAGGTGGCCAGGTTCAAGCTATTTCTGTTGCCAGAACAATTCTTTGGCTCAGTACCTGTGTGCTCTCAAGTTACTCCTGAGGAAGAAGGTGGCTGGCAGTAGCTGGGAGGAAATATTCTGGCAGTGGCAACTTGTTCCTTGTTGGTGTCCTCCCCAGGAATGCACACGCTTCACTGAGTGGGTGAACCATGCCTGAACAGTAGCTCCACTGCTTCCAAGGTGCATTGCACACGCAGTCTGTTTGTGTGCAACAAATCCATTTTTTTTTTTGCAGCAGCAGACCCACTGTTCTTGCAGAAATAAGCTGTGCTGTTCCCTGTACCTCTGATGCAGTTGTGAGACAAAGGAAAGCTGCACATGTGGCTTACTGGAAGGGGCTAGGGGAACCAACTGGGCACTGCTGTGGTACGTGGTGATGTACTGGGCCATCGATCCCACTACCACAAGAGATGCATGGCAAGAAAACTGAGGACTAGACAACTGCACCTTAGGGAAAAGGCACAAGGCTAGTGCAGGGCTTTGTGGGCTTTAAGGTACAACTGAATTGATGACCTCTTCGTAGCACTGACCAAAAAAGTTTAGATGTTCTGTTATATTTCTGTCCTCAGCACTGAGGATGTTAAAGGCCATGACAGAAGTTTAAGTACAACCCAAGAAAAGAGATAGCCTGAGGTTTAAGAATAGCTAGGTGATGGATAGGAATAAAGTTATGTGGCCTTTTGTGCAGTTTGGCTATTATCTTTTGAGACCTTCATTTAACAGTGAAGGAGAAAACCAAATTTTAGCAGATGTACCCTATGTGGAGCCATTGTCACATTGTTTGTCACACAAAAGTTTTATCTTGCGCTTGAAGGGGTATGGCTGCAGCTGTTGCAACAGTCTAGCTTTATGAAAGACAGTAAAACCTTTACATTGTTTCATTTCTTTTTAACTTGAAAATGCCAAAAATTAAATATTTGCATTTATCCAGTTAATATAAGCAAAACCCAAATATACCTTCATATTTAAATTTAGAGCCTGGAATGATTTTGAATCAACATCTCATTAAGTATAGAACTTGTATGTATGATAGTGCCTTTTCCATTCTTCCTGTATATTGGATAATAGTAAGTCCTCTTTCTGTGATTTACCATAATGCAACACACTGTAGCCCTTGGTTTGGGCTTTTTCCTACACATCTCAAAACCAGACTCTTCTTCAGTTCTCTATTTTTATTCTTTCCACACATGGATGGAACTGAAAGTTTCTGCAGCCACTGCACAATGTGACAGTGCCTTTCAGACCATCTGTCTGGAGGATCTAGTCAGTCTTGTGGTAAGGAGACTTCATCCTGTTGCAATTCCAATCTAACTTACACTGGTAGAAATTAAAAGTAATCCTATCAAAATGAATGAGTTATTTCAGCCATCTAAATGGCTGAATGAGGAAAGTTCAATCTATTAATTTCCAAGGGACTCTTCTAATAGACTTAGGCTTGATTTAGTGACAATTGTAAACAAGGAAGCACTTTCTTTGACTGTAGCTATATATACAAAATTAGCTGTGTCTAGCTGTGTTACCTACAGCAATGGCATGTGAAACACCTTATTGGTCAGGCCAAGGCAGAAAAGATGTCAAATGAATAGACAGACAGCCATAAGATCTGTTTTGTTTTGTGCTTCAGTAGCATCCCCTATTTTCTTCCTTTGATTTACAGTTACATTGTAACAGTAACACAGAAGCACAGAATCACAGAAGGACAGAATCAATTAAGTTGGAAAAGACCTCTGAGATCATTGAGTCCAACCTTTGACCTGACACCATCTTGTCAACAAGACATGGCAGTAAGCGCCATCCGGTCTCTTCTTAAATACCTCCAGGGATGGTGACTCCACCTCCCTGGGCAGCCCATTCCAATGCACAGTCACTCTCTCTGTAAAGAACTTCCTCCTGATATCTAACCTAAACGTCCCCTGGCACAGTTTAAGACTGTGCCCTCTTGTTCTACTGATAGTTGCCAAATAATTTACCTCTTTACCTATGGTTTTCTTCTCATACAATTACAATATTACCATGGGTCATATACCAGCACATGGAGCCTTCAGCAATATCTGCCTTTTTCTGCAACATCTCAAAGCTGCCAGGTTACTCATCCGGCACCTACTTTGTTCTTTGATTGCCCTGCTAGTCTCTAATTTCTCCTGTCAGGGTACCTACTCCTCTTCAACTTCTTGGCACTCAATATGAAGCCTCCCTAGGACATACTAAAATGTAATGAGACTGGTGCATGTAGTGTTGCTATGATTAGGATGCTGAAAAGTCCACCTTACTGCAGAATAAGCCTGATGGTATCTGCAGCTACAGTACTGCTCTGGGTACTTGCCCAGTGCACTGATGAAAAAGGCCTTGGGGTCCCAAAATCTGCTGCTTAGCTGTAAGGAGCCAAACACCATGAACTGTGATGCTCAAGGCAATTCTTATACTCTCCTTGGGGAAGGTAGTGGTGTAGATATACAGGAGACTTTCCCAAAGATTGCCGTTTCTAGTTCTCATGTCAAGGCAAAGTTGGGTGATATCCATCAGTGAATTTGGGGGTCTGGAGTGGAGTGGGGTTGTCGTGTGGCACCTTCACAAATTCCTATTTCAGTTTAGTCAGCACTTGTGTTCTCATGAAAAAAACAGGCCTCTTTTCAGAGTCTGTTGGGACTCCTCTCTCCTGTCTCTGTCTACAGAGCTTGGTTTCTTGCCAGGTTCTTTTCTGCTTCATCTTAGAGTTCTGCTTTGTCTTAGGTTCTTGCTTGCATCCCATATGCAATCAGCTGTGATTACTAATTGTGTTCCTATCATGTATTTACAGTTCTTCCTAATTATTTGGACTGTCTCCTTACAGCCTATCCTATATCTGCTCTATGATAATGCAATTTTGAATACCCAGAGAGAATCCTACTGTCTGCCTGGCTGTTATCAGTAGTGCTAGCAACAGAGGGAGGCAGGAAGGCATTAGGTTGATGTTGTGTGTCTTGGGGTGACTTTATGATATATCCCATATTCGTCTTCTCTATGCTAGGGAAAAAAAAATGTATCTTGTGCTTTTAAAACTGAGCCCTGAGAGCAGAGAGAAAAAAACAGCTAGAGAAATCTTTTCAAAACAATTCTAATGTTTCAAGGTCAGTTTTTGCTATGCTGCTGTGCAGTTTTGGTTTTTTTTGTTTTTGGCGGCTGAGCTGCAAGGGGGGAGGAAGACACTTGCCTTCTAGCTTTTCCAGCCAGAATTCTGCCTCTTTCTTCAGAAGGGAGTTAAACTTCTGCATTTTCCTGGACTTTTGATTTCTTCTTCTTCTCTCCTGGATTTGTTGGGACATCGGAATATCAAAACCTCACTGGGAGGCCTTTTCCACCGCTCTGGCCTGGGGGGGCCCCCATGATCGTCCTGGGACTCTAGAAAGGACTCTGGGTCTTCCAGTCTTCCAGTGAGAGACTCCATTATTTATTGTTGTATATATTATTTAGTGTTTAGTATTATTATTTTTTTCTTGTGTGTTTGTTAAATAAATAGGGGTTTTTCCCTTTCACTTTCCTTCAAGGAAATATTTCTTTTCTCGAACCTGGTGGCAGAGGGAGACTGCGGCCTGTTTTTATCAGAGAATATTTATCCCTCTGAATATATTTGTTCCAAACCAGGACACTGTGGTACCAGTGGATGTGTTTGCATCTGTGATACACCATTGTCTTTGTTGCTTTCATTCTGAAGGTGCCCCTAGCTTTTTGTTATCTGGCATAACTAAAAGTAACAGATGTCCAGATGGAAAAAGAAAAACAGATTTTTAGAAGATGAAAGTGAATTTTGACATCTGTTGCTTATATTCTGAACATCTGTACCACTGTGGCCACTAAAATGATTGCATGTCAAGGACAAAATATGACTTATCTATATGTGTGCAATTACAATGCATTTACAAGTAGTGTTCTGTGTATCTTAACATGAATGTTCAAATGCCACTATAAACGCAGAGCTTTGGCAGGTTAGTGGGTGCAGAGAGGCTGCTGAGATGAACTTTTGTCAGACACAACCATATCTCAAACTGCAGCACACCTGTGACGCCTCAGAAGGACTTTTCAGAAGCTGGTCATGTTAACATGACAAACTTGACAAGTTTGCTGAATCTGCCTGTGTTTTTGCTTATAGTAAACATTGTCTCTTATGTCCCAGATCCTGGAAGTGTTTTAGCTATGTGACCGCTGGCAGCCCTCTAGCACTGTGTTCTTCCAAACATTTATCTATTACTGTCTGTGGCACATGCTGTTTACTTTATTTACATTCAAATGGGCTTTCTGTTAAACATTTTCTGTATTTCTTTTTCTTTTCCTTCTCACTTCATCAGAATGCAGTAAGTCTGACTGCTTGTGTAGGGAAAGGTGCCAAAGGAGCCAATGCTCAGCTTGGATCACAGAGCTTCCATCCAAGCTGGTAAGTCACATAGCAACTCTAAGGATGCAGATCCAAATGGTTGATTAGATCCCTGCCTCGACTTGAGCTCCAAAAATTATTTAGAATTCAAATTTATGTTGGTGATAAACTGGTTCACCACTGTCATCTGACAACTGGTCTTCTTCAGGGCAGTGATGAACCACAAAATGATTACATCTGTAGGATCTTAGTTGTGTGATCTATACACCAATGATGCTGACAATCCCTGACATGAAAGGAATCCCAGCAGTTATGGATGGCATGCAGGACACATGGATATGTAAGATTTAGGGCACATGATGCCTGTTTCCCAGTATTCTTCATTATTTTGTTCAATTAGATTATTGCATGTGTTCTCATAACCCTTTTATGTATTTATATATAAAGCTATGCCTTTGAATTAGGTGTAAAAGTACTTATTCCCTTTGCTTGGTTTAAAGTATTTAGTATTATTGATATCCAATTATCTAATTTAATTTTTTATTTTAGCATGAAGGTATTTTAAAAAGAGTTTCCTCTGGCACTGAGCAGTGCTCTTGATGGAGTTCCTATCTACATACATTCTAAAACCTGTTCTGAATGAATGTCAGAATTTCTATGCTTAGAGTTGTTCCCACAGAGGTTCAGCATTTGTTACTGATAGTCAAGAGAAAAGTTCAATTTTGAATCTAAAGATATTTCTATTTATTTCATTTGTTCTTCTGTCTCATTTACTGTTATTGTCTACAACTGTAGTCGCTGTGCTGGTGCCTGCAGAGTAATGTGTGGTGGATCATGGTGTGTTCCTGCCTCATGGGACAGCGACAGAGATAGGACACACCAAGAGTTTTGTGTTAAAAGAACGAGTCAGTACCTTCCTTGAATGCTTGCAATGTCCCAACAGTGGAGAAGGAGTTGGTTAATTATAATGATTCAGAAAGCCACTACAATGATTCAGAAAGAGCTGCAGTCACAAAGAACATAAGAGTTACGTTGAAATTAAATTTTAAAGACTAATTCCGGGAAAGAACTAATTTTTGACAGGTCACAATTACAATAATATTCCTGGTAATGGTCTGGCTGTATTTTGTAACTAAATATGGAGAGAACGGGTAAAGCAGCTAAACTGTGATAGCAAGGGGCAGGGGTTAAAGGACTCTGGTTAGCACAAAATGTTGAAGTCTTATTCTTGCAACCTGACACAGTAACAGAAAAAGGCATCCATTTAAAAAAAACAACTGCATACTTGTGGCCTTGTTACAATAAGGGTGAGGCAAGAAAGAGAGAATTCCTCAGCAGATCCTTACTATGACAGCAGAATAAAGGAAACAGATGCATGGGGTTCTTTTAGATAATATATCTAAACTAGGTGAATGCAAACTTCATCCTGATGAAAGCAAGGTTTTCCTCTGAAAATTAAATGCAAAGCATTGTAATACCAAACAATTTTATACAGAGCCCAATGCCATGGGGCTTCTCACAGTGCACTACTTGGAGGATATGTGAAAAAAGAGCCAGAATAGGCCAAGATCTGTTTGTCACAGCAAACTTGGTCATGTGGAAAATACCTTCACACTTGCAAAACGTGCCTGGTTAGGGGCCAAGGAAATTCATTTCAGATGTTATATTTTTGCCAAGTACTTGTGGAACTAAAGCATTAACTGCATAAATTCTGCTTCCTTTGCTGAGGTGGTAATGAATACAGGAGAATTAGCAGCATTAGATTAAAGTAACTGAGCATAAGACTTCAAGAAAGAATCCTGGATTAGACATTATATACCCCTAAGCATACATATTGCCACATGAGGGAGAGTCTTGTTTAGTTGTGGATTGCAACGTACACAGAAATGTATACATCTAAAAGTTCAATTTGGAGACTAGTTAGTAAGTTTCAGAGATAGTTAACCATAGGGAAATTCAAGGGTAATGGAATTAGCATGCTCAATCATGTTAATGCGATCATACACAAAAGGAGAAAAAAAATGCTTATTTTTGTGTGCTTGTCTTTTGTGCACAAGATGTGGCCCTCAAAGAAAGGCTGGACAAACTGGTGTGTAGCCTAAAGGAGCAAAAAGAAAAAAAAGGAAGAGGCAAAAAGCATGGTAATGATGTATATAAGTAGTAAGTATATAAAAGGCTGCTGTTAAAAAGGGAGGGAACAATCTCTTCTCCATGCCACAGTGTGTATGGCAAGATGTAGAAGACTGAAAATACACCAAGTGTTCATTTTGATATTAAGACAAACTTTTAAGGAGTAGAGGTTGTGAAATATCAATATGAATTACCTAGGGAATTTTGAGTCTCAATCTCTGCAAATAGGAAAAAAACATTTAGTTAATCTTGCCTCAGGGCAAAGGAGTGGCAGGGCAAAAGACTGGCATAAGTGACCTTTCAAAGTCCCTTCTAGTCTTAGGAGTCTCAGAAAGTAACCAACAGCTTTTAAAGCCGAAGGACTTTTGTTCATGTATTTTAAGGTGGCTGGAACTTCCAGCCCTTTCTTATCTAAATAGGAACTCTCCCTGGAGTCCATTGTTCAACTGGAAAAATTCCTGGGTTTCACCTTAGCTGGGAGACTTAATTTCCTGTTTGATATTATAAACACTCCTGTGTTCTCAAAGAAGAAAGTCCCAGATACCTAATTAGGAAAAAAGAACAATACCAAAAAAAGTCCCAAAAGACAGGGTAGTGTGACTAAGTAAATAACTTCATAGGATAATCCTGCCTTCATAGCATGTTATTTGTTCTTCCTAACTCCTGCAATCTAACCCAAATTAGTCTCACAGAAGAATTTAGTTACCTTATATCTCAGTAGATGCCAGTGTCTAAAAGTGAGTTCTCAGTGCTGACCCCTTGTGCATTTGTTGGATTCACAAAGGATGATGCCTCGTCTGCCTTTCCAATGATATATGGTCCACTAGGTAACTAATGTGACTAACCTAATCATTTAGGCATTCCCTGGAACAGAGAAAATCAAGTTCAAACTTACACAGCAATGAATATTTAAGTACACGTTGATTTAATGGGTTGCCAAATTGTATTTGATGAGCAGACAACCTAAAGAAGCTTCAAAGCTTGCAAGCTGTAAAATTAAAAAGAATTTATTCCCACAGGGAAACAGAAAGTATTTTCATCCCTCCTGTTCCCTGTCACCCCCCCATATAAAGCAAGACATGCTTAAATGCACCTAGATTATACATATGCATCACTACTCCATGAATAAACATCTACATTACATCATTGCTTAATTCACATAGTCAACACCCATCTCTGCCCAGATCCCTGCCCCACGCGGGGTCTTCTGGTGGTATTTTTGGGGTTTTATCATAATTTTAGGCCTAAGAACACTCTGTTATAATGTCTTGGGGTGACTTTACAATGTATCCCATGTCGCCATATGGCCAAGTCTACACCAAGAAAAATGAATCTTGGGCCTTTCTATGTCTTTAAACTGGGCCCGAGAGCTGAGACAGCAGCTTGAGGAGGAAATTTCCAGCAAGATCCCTGGAAT
>WEIV01018617.1:32829-52279 GCA_013390005.1 Calyptomena viridis
TCACACCGTTCCCTGTCACCCTCCCCGGTATAAAGCAAAGCATGCATCAATGGACATTGATGTCACCCATATGCTTATCGATAGAGTAGTAATGCATATGTATAATCATTCTCAACACCATTACATCATTGGTTAATTAGCATAGTCAACACCCATGTCCACCCAGATCCCCCCCTTCTTGGGGTCTTCTGATGGTATTTTGGGGGTCTTATCAGCACCCTCAGCCCAAAGAACACTCTGTTATAAACACTGCTAACCACAAACTTGTTTGATTTTATGAGATGCCAACACATCTAGGGAGTTACTTGCTATGTTCCTCTCCCTGTTCCACTGTCTTTTGTGTTATGACTATGCTTTTAATTCCAACCTTATCATTACCTAGGCAAGAGGAGAGAAGTAAAGAGAAAAAAACTACATGAAGCTCTAACTTAGCTTAAAACCTTAAAATCCATATTAAAATTAAAACTTAAACCCTCTATTTCCAAATCAACATGGTGGAACAGGTACAACAAGAGCAATGAAGACAGAGATGTCCACAAATAGCCCAGATTGATGCTTCTGGAAGGTGAGAGATTTGCATGCAATTTTCTGCTCCAGAGCAAAGAGGGCTATTCCAGCCAAGTTCTGCCACAGCTCATGTTGATGTTAACATCTACTGCACCAATTATTATGAGGTTAGAGTGGAAGGAGGAACTTGCATTTCTGTTTTTGATAGTGTGGTGAGACACCAAAAAGGTAGGCATCATTCCATTTTAAGTCGTGACTTTAGCTCCAGGAGGGTTGTTCTAGTATTTTTAGAGTTTACTTTTTGACGCTGTCATGGATGCCCCTCTAGACTTACCTATACTAAGGTTGTCTGTAAATCTGCCTAGATTTGTTAAGTAGAGATTACTTAATAAACTGACGACTGATTAGATCCTCAGGTGGAATGCTGTCTAGAAAACAAAAATTCTCATAGTTTCTAGTGACAATAGTTAGCTCTTCAATCCTAATAACTAATGTGAATCCAAGTAGAGCAGGATTTCATTTTGAAGTCCTATTTTGAACTACTTACAGCTTCTAACACTCTCTTTGCTAAAATTTTCTGGAGCTTGTTACTTTCCAGACATAATGTATTGATTTAATTTGAACAACAATATTTTCAGTTACATTTGGAAGAACTATTTCCTTTATTTAAGAAAAAAAGTCAATACATGACTCTCTTTCTTTGAAATCGTTCTGCAGCTGAGAAAAGAAAGTAGGAAAAGAGTATTTGTTGTTGAGAAATGCTTTTGGTGGTTGGTTTATACTTAGGTGAATTAGGAGATGTTGAAAACTGCATTTCCAGGAAGATCTGTGCATTTTTATTGTGATGTATGTAAGAATGCCTTTGGATGAGGTAGGAGGACTGGTTTCTGAAAGACTGTGGACTCCAGCCCTTATGAAGAACAGATCTTTTATCTTGTGTTCAGCCCCAAAATTCCAGCTCATGGATTTACTTATCTGTTTTCATTTATGAACAAAAAGAGACCTTAAAAGTTGCACTGACAGCAGCTTAAGAAAAGTCTAACAGTTGTAAATGCAAGCAAGGATAAGAGGACATAACTTCATGAATTTCCTATGCATTTTATTGCTGTTCGCTACAGTTTATATTCCCTGGGTCACCAGGTAAATGTAACTCTGTTCTGCAGTCCATAGACATTGGGCCCAAAGTACCTTGCAGTGGTTCCACAGCTCAAGAATCCTTGGAAACACATGTTAGTGTAATTGTTTATCAAACCACTTACCCTGGGCTCCCTAAAGGGTGCCTATGAGTACCTGTGCATGTTACCCATTATTACTACTTAGGTTGCACTGAGTAACATTACTCATTGCTTTTCCTACAGCATCTTAAGGAGTTGCTCTTTAAAAGTTCCTTACACCAATGTGTCTGATGTTAGAGAAGGCTTTTGAGGGCTGTAGGGAGATATGAATAGAGCTCCTACAATAAGTTGCTTTCTCAGGAGAGACATCTCAGTAAAGGAGCTGTGTACCTTGCAATGCCAGTTGCCGATTTGCTGTTTGCTAAAGATACATAAATAGAGCTAAAAAAAAAAAAAAGCACAATACAAGGAGTACTTTTCAACCTCTGATATTTCATGGTACAGGATTATATATTTTCAAGCACTCATAGTTGTTCCAGTTTTTCTGATGGGAACAACAGCCATAGATTTTGTCAGACTAAAAAAAATATCTTGGCAACAGACTTCCTGAGCTGGTTATTCCCAATATTTCTGTCGCTAGAACAGAAGTCAAAACTGCATTTAATGTATAGTTATTTAAAATTATAGGCTCATTTATGAGCCTGGACAAGAAGACAAGACCCGTTACAATAGCATGTTGTAGCAATTAAGGGTATTATGCATAATCCAGTTCCTCCAGGAACCCTCTAAACTGTTACCACCCACCCCTTCTTCTTCCCTAGCTTCACCAGTTTCTTTTTCACAAAGACTGCCCTTCAAGAGCCAAATTTCAGGACAGCAATCTTGTCTTTCCCAGACTTTCACAGCCACTGCTAACACCTGATTGGTATTTTAGCAGTTGCAGAAGTAAGAATCAAAATTAATGTCCAAGTCTCAACTGATTGCAGTTTTTTGTGGATGTTTATTAAGACTTTACTGCAATGCATGTTCATGTTGGCACAGGTACTGTTGCACGTACTTCAGTCACAGTGCCAATTCCAGATTTCAGAGAGTTCTGTTTGCCTGGAAATGCTGTTATGACACAGTTTTTCCATGTGGTATTAAATTTAAAACTAGTGATGCCAAGTGATGGGCTGTGCTGCAGTGGAGTTTGGCATTGAAGTGTGGGATCTTCTTGAGCCACCTAAATCCTAGGATTATTTGAAGGGAGTCAGGCTGTGCTCATCCTCAAATCCGAGAAGTGTTACAAAAGCTGTCACACAGCATTTTATGACATTGTAGGTATCATTTTAAGTCTTGTGGAACATGACTTGAGGGGTGAGGGATTGCATGTAACATTAGAGCCGGCACTAGCTCAGCTCTGCCACAGCAAGGGGCTTCGTGCCCTTGTCAAGCCGGTCTGAGGCTTGTCTCGTGTGCCAGCTCATTTTCCCGTGAGAATAATTCGTCGCCCGAGAGCCAGCCAGCCCGAGGGCCTGGGAAGGAGCCGGGGGAGGCGGCGGAGGGAAGGGAGGTCTGGCAGGCGGTCCGTCCTTGCTAAACCAGCCCGGGGTGCGCCTGAGGACTGCAGGAGGGGACACGCGTGGGACTGCGCGGGGACAGGCTGCCACCTGCCAGCGGGGACAGGCAAAGGCAGCCTGCAATGCTTCGTGTGCTCCGTGAACGGCCAGGCAGGCTCTGCCTGCTACACCCTGCTTCCCCAAAAATCAACCACCACCACCCAGCGTGGTTATTTAAAGTTTAATCAAATTTAAAGGAATTTAAGTCTGAAGAGATTTGATTGAGAGGTTCAAAAATACTGAATTATTCAATGACCACTATCCATTCTAGGATAAATGCTATAAACGCTATAAATTTAGTTGCCCTCCTGCTTCTCAAAGTACAGGAATAGGTGTTGTCTTCATGTTTTAGAGACAGACCTTGAACCCCAAGACCCTTCGAGATAGCCCAGATCACGGCCATCCTTCCCATGAGCTGCAGTGAGAGCCGCAATCCCCACCCAGCAGAGTGGAGGTGCCGGGGCTCAGGCAGCCCCAGCCGGGAGGGAGTCTGGCATGCCAGGGGCCTCACTGCATCACAGCCATTCCAGGAGTTTCATAAAGCATTCCCTGCAGCTTCAGCTATCCCAGAGATACATCTGGATCTTCATGTAGTATGAAGGAAGGACCAGGAAAAGACCAAGAAAGAGAACATAAATCTTCAGCCATTCATAATCCAGAGAATGTATCAATCTCATTACTGACTGTAGGATAAATACGCAGGAAATGAAATGGGGTACTTCTGTCTCATTAGTTCTCGTTCATATCCCAGTTACACACATACAGTTAGATTTATCCTCTCCCATAGACAGCCAGTTGTACAGACACCACTGTGGGAAGATGTATGGGAGGGTCAGTGACCTGTGTCCTGCATGCCCCTGGGGTGTGGGATGCTCAGTGCTGTCCCTCCAAGGATTGCACCTTTGGCTTCCTCCTGCCATTGCTTTCCATCATTAATTCCTCTCCTGTATTTGTTCAGGACCTTCTTTCCAGCATTCCCTCAATCACAGACATTTTTTGCTGATTTCCTGCTAGGTTGAAAATAAATGGCACTTTGTCATAGTTGCTGATTTACTGGGGGAGTGAGAGACCTCTCTGTAAAGTGATGGGACAGGGCTCTCTAGCACTCTGAAAGCCTTAAAAGCCTTTCTTTCAGTTTGGAAAGGAACTTGAATGAAAACCACCAAAAAGCTACTCAGAAAACACTGACTGTATGTTGTTTTGTGATTGTTCCCACATCCCTCATAACTCTCAACCACAGCTCTGCACTAGAGGCTAGATACACATGGTGGGTATTTTTATTCTTGCTAGCAGTGGGATAAGAGGAATGCAAGCTTCCCTTTCAAATCCAGAATCAGAATATTGACAAACAGTAAGAGAGATGCTAGTTTTGAGGTTGTATCTTCCCTCAAAACAAGAAAACTGTCTATCTCCAAGGCTTTTCCTAATGCAGCTTTTTTCTTCTCATGAATTTGTTGGTATTGTTTTCCTTTCCTCTACTCCATACAGGAAATAAGCCTTACAGCTCTCACACTTCAATATGCTTGTCATGCTGTCTGTGCAGAAACATTTCAGACTCTTTATATTCAGCACTTCATTTTTCAGACACGTCTTTTCAATAACTGGTAGCCTGCAGAATAACTTTGAAAATAATTTATTTCATATTGCAGTAGTCCTGTATTCTTGAGCTGTCTTTAACCATTTCTGTGTTCTTCTGGTGCCACACTGTAATATCAATCTTGTTTCTGTCATCTCACAGGTGTTTGGTTTGCTTGCAGGGCAGCAGGAACTATTCTACAGTTTGCAGCACGGAGGAACAGCTGGAGTGGGTGTGCACAGCAAAACAGCCCATGGAATTTCTAAACAGACCCCTCACGTGTGGTCATTTTCAATTTGCAGGGAACTGAAGTAAGACCATCCCTCTGGCTTTTTGTTTCTATGTTCTTGTTCTTCTATTGTAGTTATTCGTAAATTTTGGTTTTACTATTTAAATAACAAATGCAATTGTTTTGCCAAGCCTTGGCTTCCTGAAGAGGGAGCTTCTCCTTTGTAATCTGCTTTTCAAAATGTGACAAGCCATTCCCTGGGCAAGTTTCTGTTTCAGTTTTCACTTGCTTTTCTGATGCTGGGTTTCCGTAAAACAGAAGAGATTCGGTTTTGTTTTTTTTTTTTGTTTTGTTTTTTTGCCTGTGCAGTCCTACTTTGAAAATTGTATCTGAAGCAGGAGGCAGTGGAAAGCTGAGTGTGTTATTGCAGGTCAGCAGAACTAAATTGCTTTCAGTTCCTAGTCCAGGTACTTTAAACTTGATCAAGCTCTACCCTGCACTGCCGACTGCAATGTAAACACATATGCACTCCTTTGGAAAGCCAACTGCACAATATAATCAATCCTTTTACTTGATGTACAGTGTTCCAGTTAAGAAAAAAATTATGATGTATCCTAACCACCAGAGTTAATGGCAGACTGACTTTAGCAGACGTCTCCTAAAGACAATGTGACTCATTGCTCAGGGACTTTTTTTTTAACCGTCCTCGTTATACTGAGGTTGGGAAATTCCGGTGTGATGAAAGAAAAATTTCTCATTTTATTTCACTGCCACAAACTTATGGGGTTTGGTGCCTCTATTTTAAGATCTGCATAGTTCAGATTGGTTATACTGACCAACTGAAACCCTGAGAGGTGGACTACCTTCATTTCTGCTAGCCAGATGCCTCACTCTCAGAGATAAATCCAGAAGCCAAAGTTCAAGTGAAGCACCTTTTAAGCTACAATCATGCCTTCCTGGGTGGGACACAGTACATGGAGCAGCCTGTCCACCAGGGCTTGTGAGAGCATGGAGCTCCCTCTCCTTCCCTCCTCTCCCTCCCTCCCCAGCATGTCAGGTCTGTGCACAGATAGCACAGACGCAAAGTCATTTATACAATGCTAAGTCTTAATCAGTCCATGGGTGCACGGGCCTGGTGCATGGCTATTAAACCATCTGCCTGCAGTAGCCTGAAGGTTTTTCTTTGAAAAGCAGAATAATGTGGGTATTTTGGCAATATAGTAGTGGCAAGCTAATAGGTTAGACACTTAGAAAGTGCGGATAGGTTAGATGCAAGAGGCTCCAAAGTGGGGTGGAAGGCTTTTCTGAATGCTTAACATCTGTGTGGTGCTTGAGAGCCATACAACCTAGACTGAGTCTGGGCAACAAAACGTGCTCTGTGTCCTTCAGACCATCAACAGGTCAAGTCTATGAAACATTTAAAGAGTTTAAAGCTAAGCCAAGTCCTGCCTTTCCTCTCAGGCTCCTGCTCGATGCCATACACAGACTTCTAGCTGTTTTCAAGGTCCACGTGTTGCCAACCCAGGTATCTCACTTCCAGCAATGTGGCCTTTTGGAGGAACTCCTCATGGATGTGGGCACTCAGCATTGTGGTTGCCAGCCTCTGGCACCCTGCAGCCAGTCCTGCCCTGCCCTTTCTGGGCCCTGGGGCCAGGTGGTAGCCATGGAACCAGGTGGTAGCCATGGAACCCCACCCTCCACACACACTCACTGGTTGGCAGGTGGGAGCAAGCCCAGGCAGGTGTCCTCCTGTTTTGGCTGAGTCTTGATACTGGCTGGAGATTTTTTCTAGTTAACTGATGGCAGAGACAAAGAAAGTTATCTTGCTTACAGTGTGACCTGGAAAAATCAAACCTTTCCAGCAAGGTCTCCTCTTCTGTTGAAAGAGTTTGTGAGACTTTGCCAAATGGGTGTGTGGGAGGGAAAGGCCTCATAGCAAAGCTGCCAGCACTATGCTGGTTCTTTGAGTTTAGGAGCTGAATCCTCTGCAATTTGGAATGGAAGAAAGGTAAGGTGTTTTTTTTATGACAGTGATCTCCCTTTCTGTGATTCACTAACTGGAGTAAAAGAAAAGCTAAACATGATGTCTATATGTTGCATGGTCAGAAAGACAGAAGTCGTGCATTATCCAGATTTTTTTTTAATGAAAAATACATTTTCATTGTATCAGTTTCTGCATTAGAAAAGCTTCATACCTTCTATAGGCTGCCTTCCAAAAATCATAGTTCTGTTGTGCTGCTTCAGTTCTTAATTCTTTGAGGGGTTTTAACATTAGAAGAGGTTTACAAACTTGCACAGAACAACAAAACCAGTAATTTTTACTTAGAATTGGGAGCTTTTACACAGAAAACTTGCACACCCATATGCACATATATACAACACTCTGTATATACACAAATAGACCTCTGTTTATATCTCTTTTATACAAAGTAAAAATCTCATTTGAGTAGATTCACAGAATAGAATCTATACATCAACACCTATTCCAAATTAATCAGATGTATAATAGGTAATTTGTTTTCCAAGTATTCTTCCTGGTACACTTCGTAGACCCATAACATTGGAGTTTTCACTTAGAAAAATGCAACATCCCACAGTTTTAATGTAAGCAAAACATGACATTGATTAATTAATGCAGGACCATACATTTAAACAATACCTTTTCTTCAAATAATGACTGCTTTTTTCTTCTTTTAGTGAATCCTGTAGCTGGAGTCTTACATTGTACCTTTCAGTAAACAAGTCATAAAACTTCTTCCAGTTCTTAACAACAAAAAAAAGCAAAAACATTTTTAGAGGATATTGCTACAAAAATCATAATTATTCCTTGTTCCTATAGTAACTTCCTTGAGTCAAACAGAACTGCCAATGAGAATGCCATTTTAAAGCTTTGTTACTTATATTATTAGAAAAATACAATTCAGTTAGAAGTAATTTTCAAATGACTTTGTGCTGTCTCTTCCAAACTACCAGAACTGGTTTTACTTAGCTCAGCACTATCATTGCAAGACTTTCTACCTTCCTGAGCGCAGGTTTCACTTTGCTCAGTGTCACCATTACAAGACTGTCTCACTTCCTGACAGCTGGAAACAGCTGCCTTCAGTTTTTCCTCAATTTTATCAGCTATAGCACACATTTTTAACTGTCTCAGGCTGCTTATTAGGGTTCCATAGGCTCCTTTCATCCCATGACTTTGATACCAGACTCGAAACAGCTTAATCTTCTGTTCAGATGTATCACCAGGACAATCCCGAGCAATTTGATCTATGACAGGTTCTAGAACATGGTGATGACGAACAAATGTCTTGAGTTCTAGGTATGTCATCTCCTCCACAATACCAGCAACATGGCTGCTCAGGTCAACATCTAGGAGCATAAAAGGAAATTAATGCACTTGGCACTTATATCTTACTGAGTTTTATCACCTGCACTCAGAGTTGATGCTTCTTCTATCCAAGACAGGTTAAGTTTCAGGTATTCATGACTTGGTATGTTTTAGAGGTAATTTCTTACAATACCTAGTAGGTCTGCTTTTACATGTTCCTACCAAATGCTATGTATTTCAACGATTTAACATTGCATCCATATTGCTTTATATCACTTAAAATAGAGTGTCACTTCCCTCTGTAAACTTCTCTATCCCTCTGTCCTTCACTGAACTCTGGTCACCCTGCATGTACCTGTTTTTCTCAAAATAGCGTTGGGAGAAGTCCTGGAACAGGACAGGTCTTTTGTTGTGATACAATCTTGGAGCTTATGTTCATTTCTATTGTGTTTTACTACTATGGATTTGTCCTTGAACTTAATGTAGGTTTGTGATTCTGCAATCCCACTGTTGTGTGTGGGACTACTCCCTTATCATAATTATCTATGATTCTAGAAATGCAGCTTGCTTTCTCCTGGTGTTCCTGTCCATATCCACATGCAGAACTGAAATTCACCTGTAGACAATGAGTAATTGCTCTCTATACAACAGAAATTCCTCCTGAGGCAAAACTTTTGTGATACTACTAAATGAGCACAATACGAACTGGTATTTGTTTAGTAACTGTTCAGTGTTGTGCTAGAATGACAGGTTTGGACAGCAAGTCTAAACAAAAGTACTCTTTTCTTCTCTTTTTTTTTTTTTTTTAGCATTGAATTTACTTATCTGTATCTCTTTTTTTTTTTTCCTACTCTAATTTTGAGAAATTACTTGTCTCTTACCTGGGTCTATGAGAGGTACATTCTCCTGAAAAGAGGCGCAAGAGAGAAATGAGTGGAAACAAGTTTTGTAAAACGGCAACTTTGTATAAGAAGATAAATACATTTCATGACACTTTAATTTTCTTTTAGTTTTCTCCATGATTCCCTTGTTTTATTTGCTATGGAATCAGATCAGACAGACCTCTTTTGACTTGGGTAAGCTTGGGGAATTACCTCACAATTGCTATTGCCTAAAATTTAGCATGGGGACAAGTACCCTGGGTCATCAGGAGCCCTGATGATTTATGAAGTTTTGACTTTGGTCATGTAACTTAGGAAGCACACCAACAAATCCTGAAGAAATAATACAGGGTTTCTCTTACTTCTCCTAAAAGATTTCTCATCGTGAAATTTACTTCATTAATGTCGTAGAGAAGCACACACATGGTTGGGGAGTCACAGTGGAATTTAAATGGAACAGAATTCCTTGTATAAAGCTGAATTTTTTGTGATATAAGCAACTGTACTTACATAAGAAGCCTCTGCTTTGAAGACTACTTCACTTAGGTTCTCTTTGGTTGTAAGATCCTTCTGTTTTCTCTTCCCTGAAACAAAAAAAATATAATAATTTTTAAAATCCAGGACAGTATATATCTCCTTTAGACTCCCAGAATATAAAATTACATCTGAGTAAGCAGCTGAATACCTTATTTGGTGTATGATAGGAATAAGGAATAGGGAATCACTTACACCATAATATTGCTCCAAGTATTGCTAGTAGTCCTAGCAGTGCTAGCACAACTAGCAAAGCAATGGCCCACGGCTGCATTCTTGTTTCTGTTGGAACATTGGAAAATGTACATGAAAGTTAACTCAAGAAATGCAATACAGCAACACACTCTAAATTTTAAACAAGACTGCATCATATTTTAAAAACCTTTCTGATGTTTCCTAATGGCAAAAGTTACCTTTCAGTTAAAGACACACCTACCATGAGTTGCCCCTAAAAAGCAGTAATAGCTCCTAGGTCTGCACAGTGATCAAGGGAAGATCATACTCCACAGGTCAGTACAGGCCCCAGTAGGTATCATGCCCTTAGCTGTCATGATTCACCTTCAGACCAGTATGTAAAAAGTACGAAGCAATAGCCCTTCAAAACAGCAGATGCTAGACCTTGCTTCATTTTAAAATGGTACCTTTTTTCCCACAAACAGTGTCTAAGGTTGAAGTACATTGTTTTTCAGTTGTGCCACTTTCACATCTGTGGGAAACATGAACAAAAATTATTACGGGATTTTTTTTTGTCTCTTTATAAACTGTCAAGAGAACAAATCATAATCTTCTAATACTTTATATCAGCTAAATGTTTCATATATCAAGATCTTGGAGTTTATAAATTAATAGGTATGAAAATAGAACTGAAAGGTGCAGGAGTGGGAAAAGGTGTGCAATTATTTTCTGAATGTAACAGTGGAGTACACAAAGACCAGAGAAAACCTCAGATACTTTATTATATTTTTTTGGAAAGTATATACAGACTTGGTGGATATGTAAGTTTTTCTGCATGCCTTTGGAAAGCTACCATGGATGTACATTGAGCTGACTGAACTATGTCATCTTGCGTGCAAAGGAAAGTATGCTTTCCCTTAGGTTATAGATTACCTTAGCTTCTGTCTTGAAACTAGCTGGGAAAAAGTGTGATAACATACGATATTAACTATTTCATATGTAGTGATGAAGCCACAAACTTACATAGTACATGGATTGCAATGGCTACATGGTAGAGAAGAATTGCAGTAATGGTTCTTTGCACATGCACATTCCGTATTTGATTCTGGGGTACAGTTCTTTGCAACCACCAAACCTAAAATAAATTTATCAAAGTGTATTAGTTTGAAAAAGCAGGTTTCTGCTCACAAGTTCTTGTCCTCAGACTTGCGTGTGGTTAGCTTCACCACTGCTGGCACTGTCGAGGTTTAACTTTAGAATACACATACGTAGCTTTTATAAGGAGCTGGGCTGCCGGAGCGCTGGGAATACGGCGCTGGCAGAGAGACCTCTGCTGGCCGAGAGCTCAGACAACACGATGAAGTTCTTGCCAGAAGAGGACTCATTTGGCACTGCCAAATGCCAACCTCTTTTCCCCGTTCAGAAATCCAAAGCCAGAAGGAAACTCAAGGAAAACACGTAGCCCACCTCCCCACTTAATGTTGAAGATGGGTTCTTTACTCTCCCTGACAGACAATAAGTTTTGTCTTTTCTTGAGGACCTCCAATGAAGAAGAACTCCACTCTCTCTTTTTAGCTAACATACTCATGGTAAGTATTCTGCTTAAGTATCAAAACAAATGAATTAATTTTGTCCTATCCTAAGTGTATACGATGATGCCATCTCCCTCTGCATTAAAATGCATTAAAATTACTGTAAATATACTTGAAAATATTTCTGCATTAAAAATTACTATATCTACTATGAAAGCTATTTTCTTAGGCATATAAAAATAGAACAATTTTTTTAATGACTACATTCAGTGCCCTGCTATAATGGAAAACCATGTCGTCTTTCAAAATTCGGAGAAGCTTCACGGTGAAACTAATGCTGAAGCAACTTATGGAAATAGCAAACATGAATGATCTTAAGAATAGTTCTCATGGAACTTCAATGGTAATTTTCCTCTTGCCTCTTGTTTTCTACTGACTTCTCCTCAACTACATCATTTTCCATGGAATATTGTGACTAGCCATCACATTACCCTTTTCCTTCCTTCAATTTGAGTAATATATTCCTTTGTGGCTCTGTACACGCTCATTTATGCAAATGAGGGGAAAATTTTCTATCCATATTGAGGTTCTACAGGACGGGGATAGCACTAGAGATTGATATTCCTGCAGGTGATCTGAGGACAACCATATTTGAGTTAAGAGCTGTCTCTACACTCACTATGCTTGATTTTGGGTATGAGGAATGAAGAACCATCATTCCCTAAATCCAAGCATACTAGATCTACAGGACACCTGGTGGAACTGGTAGGAGATAAGTTTAATGGACTAAAAAAAAAAAGTAAAATCTGGGATGGGTATTTATGCAACAGGTAGTGAATTTCTGGAACCTGATGTCGCCCAGCAGGTTCATGCACAAAGGGTTCACAAACAGACACTAAAAAGACTACCTTGGGATTGATCTTGTAAGGTTCTTTCCCACAACTGTGGATGCTGCTTTGTAGGGAACATAAAACAGAAAGTAGATAGGTTTGGTTTTGTTATCTCGAAATAGCACCTCTTGCCTCCATGGCTGAATGCAAATACTGTGTCAGATGGGCCACTGGTCTGACCCAGGAGGGCATGCCTCAGTCTCTTAACTTGACCCTCTATGCCACATAGCATCTTGAACGTATAAAAGACAACAATCTATCAGCCCCAGCAATTATTAAATAGAATAATTAATTATATGAAAGACTATAAAAGAAACCATCGGGAATTCTCCCATCATTGCTTCTTACACCCCTTTCTTAAACAGAGGGCAAAGAAGTGGGAGAGCTTCTCTTCCTTGACTCTAACCAGTTTGTATAGTGTTTGCTTTGCAAGGACTTTGGCTGAGTAAAGGCAGATAAAAGGAGAAATAATGGACCAACTATCCTTCTTACTACTTTGTGCTTGATGAAAAGAAACTGGAGGATAAACGTATGACTTTCTCATGCATTCATTCATGTTCTACCACTAAAAGATTTGAATCTGCATGTTACCCACTATGTGGAGGCTTTTCAGTGATATCCTGTATCAAAGAAGAGTCATTGCTGCCATTTCTATAGACATACCAAAAACACTGTCACATGAAGAGCATCTCTTACACTTGTCCAAATCATTGGGGTGATCCATGAATTCCTTTCCATTTTCACATGGATCACAGTGCTTGCTAATATCTGTTGGGCAGGTGATATGCTTAACAAAACCTGTAGAGACAGAAAAACAAGAATTTGTACAGAAGCTCTACGACATATCAGAATTTTATTTTTAATCCCTAATACTTTTTGATTCCATATATGGAATCTGTATTCTTTACACATATGTATATTCACCTCAGGAATGTATATACGTAAGATCTGATTATGCCCCCTTTTCCTCCAATTTAAGACTGAAGGAGAACACACCAAAAAAAATGTATGTGCAAATTTGGAACACCCATGAATATATGGAATCTTTTAGGCAAAAGCATGTGTTTTCAGTTTTTTAACCTCTTCCAAATTTCAAATATGTGTATTTAATTTTTGGCTCTTTTGTAAGAAGCATGTTATGTGAAAATTACTATCTGTAGTGAGAAGTTATTGATGCACTGAGCTCAAGAAATACTTTTGAAGTGGCTGATGCCCTGTAACAGAGAAAGATACAGCTAGAATGAAGCACTGCATCCAGGAAACCACCTCATGCCACTTATCCCAGCAAAAAGCAATTGTGCATGCTGTGGTTTCTGTCATTAATGGCTTCTCAACACAGTCTTACCATGATACTCACCACTTCTACATTTCTTACAACACTGACCACCTAAATTGTATTCATCCTGGTTACACTTCGTTTCACGCCTGGCAATGATCCTCCTATTGTATGGGACATGCATTAGAGCTTCAGTATCATTTTCACACTGTGCTTCAATAATTAAGACAGCCACCTAGGAGAGAAAAACAGCAAATTAGTCAAAAAACTGTCAAGTATTGTTTGTGTGTTTTAATACTAGCAGTCACATCAGTAGTACTACTCCGTAGCTAAACATATTGGTATTCACCCACTTATTAAAACTGTTCATTACTTTAAAAGATTTAATGGACAATGATGACACATATTAGACTTAAAGCCACCCTACCACCACCCGCTTTTCAAATTAATTTACAACTGATCCATTTCTCTGAATGTCTTTCAAGTTAAATTGCATAGTGCATGGGTTTTGTTGTTGTTGTTTTGGTTTTGTATTTTGTGGTTTTTTTGTTGTGGTGGTGGTGTTGTTTTCTGTTACTAGCCAGTAGGGAGCTTTACTAGTGGTCCCTGCTCTGCCTCTTTTCATGGTAATAATAAAGCACACCAGAGATCAAACCATTTCTTTTCTTTGGGGGGATCTATTTTGGAGTAAGGTGGGAAAATGAAAAGGATAAATCTGCTATAGTTTGCCTTCCTCTCAGCAATAGTTTGTGGGGAATTCTGTATATACTCTGCATGCACTAAATACAACATATCTATATAATTGAGCTATGTACGGCCTGGATGCTGACCATAACTTTAGCTAGATGCAGAAAACTCTTTATGTTAACTTACTGAAAAATGGATTTGGATATCAAACTGGGCTTTCAAGTTGAGGAAATGTTATCTGTTGCTAATTAACTAATGTAACCAATATGACCATTGTCTGCTAACTTCTACAAGTAGCCACTTCTTTTGATCCTCTATTCAGAGATGAGAAAGATGGAAAGCAGTTTATTTCCTTAGCAATCATCTGTGTATGTATATAATATTAGTTACTAGGCTGAAATTAAGAAGACCTTTCTTTGCACCTAGAAGAGAAGCTTTAGCAGCTAAAAGAGCAGCTTAGCACTTGAGGATCTGTGGGTATGGATGCTCAGCCCATCACTTCCCCTGATCAACATTCTCTCTTCCTTTGCTGTCAAAGCTTTCAGGGTGTTTTTCTCTGAATCCAGTGTAATGATTTTGAAAGGTTAAAGTCAATGTAACAGAAGCTTTCAAAGGAATGTGTCAAAGTAGTGTAATTTGTTTTCCCTTTGCCTGGGAGAACCATCTTACTAAACACTGGGTTAGAAAGTCCAATTAAAAAACAGTTACTAAAATGTAGTCAGGGATGTATGACTTCTGGTTTGGCTTTCCCCAAAGGAGTGTGAAGAAAATGGCCAGGGAATTGTGCAGAAAATGGAATATAATGAAAGAAGGAAACATCTTTCTAAATTACTAATATCAGTAAAACTCAGCTGATTTTTTTGGTGTATTTACAAGTGGACATGGTGTGTGCAGACATACATCTTCTCTCACATGAACAAACCTCTCTGCCTCTTGTTTATGCTTTTATACAAATGAACTATGCTGGTACAGTGAGAGGCTACAGAAACACAGCACTTTTAGATGGAAACCCTCGCTCCTGCTCTCAGAGATGAACTTCCTGGTACACTTACAAGAAGTGGGGGGGTCACTTCTCAGAATCTGAACTTAAGCAGCGCCAAACACCTACACTGGTTCTGCTCACTGGGACATCGTACAATGCCTTCCTGTAGAAGGAATAATGATAAGATTGTGGAGATTGTTTTTCAAGGAACATCCTAATTTTTTCAAACTTTTTTCCTCCTCCTGGATTTGCACCCACTTAAAGGCAATCCATTTGCTATATAAAAACTTTCATGTATCTTCTAGATAAAAGAAAAAAGTCAATAGTCATTTAGCTTCCTGCACACACCTTAGTTGCTTTTTTAGTTGTCACTGAGAAGTAACATTAATATCAGAAAGGAAACACTTTAGGGGCTTTTATACAGGCAGGAGTGATAGGTGCTTTCTTATGATCTGTACACTCAAGGAGCAGCTGTATTTTCTCAGCCTAAAATGACTCACAGAGGCTCTCTTTTAACTCTTTCATCTTAGCCTGAAAAAAAAAGTAGTTTTCATATCTAAACTAAAAACTTAGACTGAACTAAGCAGTCAGTGGGAAGAAGATCAATCCATCAGGGACATCTAACCTTAGCAGAATCCATAAAAATTATCACGAGCCCAAATTTTCTGATTGCTCTCCATTTGCAATGCCCAGGCAATGAAGAGAGTTTTCTACCTGCTACCTCTCCTTCATTCCAGCTGAGTTCTCCAAAATGCCTTCACCAACAGGTATTTGCTAAGAAGACTTATAAAACTGGTTTTCATCTGCATTCCAAGGGCAGAGTGACAAGAACTTTAGTTTTTTTGAATAATCATGAATTTGGGGGATTTTCAGGCCTCCAATTCTTCCTTTATCAGAGTATTCTTCATAACATGTGAACCTACTTCAAAAGAAAAGCTTCTGCAGGCATAGCTTATAGGCATGTAATCTCATCTTTCAAAGTATGTGAACATGTAATTTGCATACAGGACTTTTTAAAACTTTACAATGTTAACCCTGAGAAAAAAATTGTCTCTGCTTTCTCCTGCTGTCTTTATAACATATTTTAATTTTAGCAAACCATTTCTCCTCTTTCTAATCCATAAATGCCGATGAATGAGAAGGCTGATGCCTTCGGAACTTGGTGGCCTTTTTTTTCCCACTCCATTTTTTACATGGAGCTAGGTGCATGAGCTCATTGGGGCTTCCTAAGTGTTAAAAAAAGAGGGAGGGGATTTTTCTTTCTATTTTTTTTTGCCTAGTGGAAGTTGGGTTGCTAGGGTTAGCTTCATTTTAACACACTTTTCTCTGTAATTAATCTCCCTTGTATCAACTCTGTCAGGATGGCTTTGTCAAAGAATAATTTCACTCAAAGAGTAATGTTAAGAGGATTCTCTATTCCAATTCTTTCACTATGACAAGTGTTGTTTTTCCTCCAGCTCTTTATTTTTTCTCCCACCAAGCCTGAAGTTCATAGTTAGCATCAAAATAACCTCTAAAAATAGTATTTCACATTCTAAAGTCTTTTACAAGCAGGACAAAAAGAATCTGGTTCCATTTTCTGCAGCCCAGCAATGCGGGTTGGTATTTCCCCACAACCAGAAGCATCCTGAGCTTCTGAAATTTCAAGGAAGATGCATGTGCTCAGTGCCTGTGAAAGCACGAAGCCTCAGCTACTGTCCAGTTTCTTAAAACAGTCACTTTCCAAATTCAATCCATTACTATTTCACGTCTCAGCTGACTCATGTGCAAATTACAGCAATATATTGGGGCTGGGAGTTGTATGGTTGGTTATTTTTTGGGTTTTGTTTTTTAATTTTGTTTTTCAGGAGTACTGTACTATTGAACACCTTGTAAATAAATTCAGAAGCGTTAGAGCAATATAACAGCTCTCACCTCACTTTGATGATGCTGTGGTTAATGATGAATGAGAGCTGGACAGCAGAGAAATTTACCAACTCTTCCCCTCTTCCTTTTGTAAACAATATGGTTTTCTTATTGTGACTTTCTCTTTGTTCAGTGAGCTACCACAAAGATATAGGCAGTTAGCTGTAGAAACATGTACAGACATGTTTCCAGAATTGGGGCCCTTCTAGTTTTCATGTGAATCTTGAGTCTTCCCGCCATTTTATGGCTGTTTATGCATGTACATGTAAATGTGTGCCTTAGTTTTTCTTGAAATGAGAAAGAAGGATCAGTGCAGCAATATAGCTGTTCTGTTTTCAAAGGTATGTCTTCTGAGTTTCCAGAAAACTGCCTGCTCTGTAGTCATATCAGATAAAAAATTCTATAGATAAAATATTTAGGTAACACTTCACTGTCTTCAGATGGCTTGTTCCTTTACAATGTGTCTCTGAGTAGTATGTAGTGGGGTTTTTTACAGAGAGAACTTAGATGTTTTCTAACTACCTAGACCTTTGCTGTTTTTCCATGACTTTGCAACTTTAGTGCAGCATGGAGCTCCTTGCAAAATTGAAGTCTCATTCAACAAACTGCTTTCGTGTTCTGGTTTAACCAAAACAACATGCCAAACTCTAACCAGGTTTACTGGCTTATAAGTAGTGGAACAACATGCTAATAAAAAGAAAAATTTAAAAAATAGAAAGTATGTAGGAGTGTCACAGTCTTTCTAAGTGGCACTCAAATTCAGAAAACAACTGGAAAATAAAAATATAAATGATATATTCTCTGGGAGCAGTGTGATAAGAGAAAGTATTTTAATCTTAATATATATTCTGAATAGTTCCAACACTGCAAGCTAGACTTGCAGTCTATCTTTTCTGACAATAGTTTGCTGCTCCTGTAGAACAGATAACACACACTTCTGTCAGCAGATGAAAGTCGTCCTTTGTATTTGTGATTTGTGCAGGGGCATGGATAGAACTCTGAAACACATTAAATAGTTTACTACCTGTTATATAGTAAAACAGATCAGAATTTAAGTGGTTTATACATTAAGACTTGATTTTAGCCTGACCAACCGCAAAGCAAACTGTGTTTAGCAATGTCACCACACTCTGAAGAGACTGTGAATGTCAGCTCCAGTGAGTTGTCTCTGAAACAGGTGAGAATTGGGATTGGGGAAACAATATGTACTGCACCGATTCTTTCAGGCTGGGGGTGGCTCTGCTATACAGCTGGGCTCACCTGCCTCATCCTCACTATGTCACCTCTGGGCTCTGGGAGCAGGGCTGTCTCGGGGCAGCTCTTCCAGAGTGAAGGCTGAGTCAAGATGTGTCCAGGTCTCCTTCCCCGGAGCTTGCTGTCACTACAGCTCTTCGGCCTAAAGTACCTCTACCAGTGGAGATCCCTGTGCTGGACCCTGACACACTGCCTTGCCTTTCCTGTTGACAGCACCCCTTCAAAATGGATGTTTGGGAAGGTAACTTTACCGATGAGAATGAGACACGATCCCGAAGCTTTGAAGCTGCAGTAACGCATACTATGTGCACAGGGGGACGATTCAGGCAAGAGGCAAAGGCCCTGCCCCACTGCTTCCAGTAAATGCTGCACACCATGCCACTGGGCTTGGACTATTCCTCTAGCTTCTCCTGGGTCACTTTCATATTGGTTCAAAGTCCTCCTCCAGGAGTATTTGCTTTTATGTTGCTTTATCATATCGCTGTGTTACGGATGCCCTGAGAAGCACTGCAAGTCAGCTCGCACTAACGCGGTTTTAGCCCGGGCAGGTGCCGGATCTTACCGTGCTGGCAGTGCGGGGATGCTCAACCTCCCGGCCAGGGCGGGTGGCCGCGGAAGGAGGCCAGCGACGGCTTTAGCTGGGTTCCTCCCACCTACAGCACACGACCCTGTGTCACTGACAGCCACCTGCATCCATCCCCCTTTCACTCCGTTCGCTCTTCCACAACACCCACTTCCCTTCACTCTGTACCTTCACAAATGGCTGTAAGATCATAAAGCGCCTGACCTAGAAAGTGGAGCTTTTTCCCCTGTAAAACAGCGCCTGAACGAATTAGCTGAAAACTCAGAAGGACGTCTGTCGCGGCCAGAGGCGATCAGCAACGGGGCAGCTCTTCCCGGCCGACGCTTCCCGCTCGTCCCCTCCCGTTCCGGCCCCGCTGTCCCCGGCCGGGGCTTGTCCCGCCACCCGCGCCAGCTCGGCCCG
>WEIV01018617.1:52348-63810 GCA_013390005.1 Calyptomena viridis
CCCCCGGGCCATTCCGCCGCTGCCCAGAGCTGTCACGCACCTTCCGGCAAAGCAAAGTCACTCCGTCCCGGCACAGCAGCCGGCTCTGTCCGCGCCCTGCCCACCGCGGCTCCTCCTCCTGTATTGGCAAACACGGCCCGTCCCATCTCTGGCACGGCCCGGCCCGGCTGGGCGGTGCGNCCCGCGCTCAGCGCCCAGCTCCCGCCGTGACACTGGGGCGAGGGCACGGCGGCTCCTGGGGTGTCCTGGGCTCCGCGCTTTCCGCGGGGATCGCTCGTGTTCCGTCGGGGACACCCACTCGGCAGCTTGTGAATGCCAAGCATGGCCCTGAGATCGCTAAGCCAAGGAGCTTTGGGCTAGGAATGAGGCATTTGAGTCATGTTCTTCAGCCGCGGGGCGAAGCAATTCCCTCCCCGCCGAGGGCAAACCCTCCGCTTTTGCAATATTGTAAGGACAGGCTTGGGGCAGGGAGTCCCGAATTGGTAGGAGGGGAGCAGTCGCTCAGAACAGGCTAAGCTCGCTACAGCAGAAGTTTAGCCTGCTGTCCTTTTGAAAGGATTGCTCAAGCCTGTGACATTTTGTAGCTATTTCCAGTCAGTTGTGTTTTTCCTGAAAGCTTTCAGTGTTTTGAAATGCTGGTAGTCTTGCCTCTTTTGCAGAGTTAGAACTGAAGTGACATCAATAGGTGTTTTAATCTTTCAGGTTTTGACATGATGCTGTTGCCTTGGGAAGACATGGCTGCAATCGAGGTGGCGTTTCCATTTTAAACACCATTTTCAGTGGTTTATGACTCAGATTTTCAGAAACCCTTCAGCTTTTCTGCTGGTATGGCTCTTAGCTGCCATTCAGATAAGCTGGGTTCATAACATCAACAAAAAATAGCTGCTGTTTTAGATATTTCAGGCTTTTTAACCACTTCCGGATAAACCGAAATGTACTGCTGACACATTTTTAGAGATGCTGCCTTTGGAATATCCTTGAACAATCAACTTTTTGCCTTCCCAATGGCAGTATCGAACATAACAAAGGAGAGGCACCTCTCCTGGGTGCAGTCCCTGGTTTACATGTCTGTAGTTCCCACTGGACAAATCCAAATCAGTGTGCACTTGAGGCTGTGGATTTTAGCGGAAGTTTGAGTGCGGGTAGGGGTGGAGCAGGGACTGCAAGCAGTGTTGTTCGGATCTGGATGGTTGCTGCAGCCAAAAGCTTGGTAGAATTGTTTCCAAATTGATCACGTGGGGAATTGTGTTTTGTCCTAAAATCAAAACCTTGTGCGACCGGGCCCTCAGCAGGCATTGCTTAGCATTGGGTAGCACCTCGATGTGCTTCTTGCCCTGATTATCCAGTATCTTCCGCTAATGTAGCTGATGTCTCTTAGGTGCATGTGGTTTGCACTCCTCCCTGCCCCCCCGGGGGTGTGATGACTCTGTACATGTAGCTGTTTTGCGGTGGAGTGTTTTTGTCTTGGTAGGGAGCTTTGAGAGACATTTGAGAAGCCACCACATTCATGTCAAAATAATAGTGTCTACATGTGATTTGCAGTCATATCTTACGTAATTAGTGACTGTAGTTATTTGGAGTTTTTATCTATATAATGAAGAAAGAGAAATGTGTTTGGAGGAATTTTTTTTGTCGTTTGACTATCCTGAGCTGATGTCAGTGAGCACTAAAAGGCCAGTGTTGTTATCTTTGCTCTGTTCCTTGTGTTGGAACAGCTTTTTTTTTTTTTTTTTTTTTTTGGCTGGTAAAAGTTGTAGTGTTGGCTCTTTACTCAACTTTCATCTAAAGCTTTATCAGCGGAGACATGCTCAGGAGTGCAGACGCTGCGGTGTTTTTTTCTTGCCAGCAGATGGCCTTGCTCCTCGCCTAACACGGGAAGAGAGCTCAGACTGGGGCGAGATCGAACCGGGGGAACAGTTAACACACTTTTTAGCTCTTTTTGCAATTCCACCTCTAAAACTGCAAGGTTCTGGGATTAAAGTGATTTTTTTTTTTTCTTTTTACTGCGCTGGTTTAATTTCTTTTTGTATTTTTCCCCCCTTTTTTATTATTGTTCTAGGTTCACATATATATGCTGGTCGTAGGAAAGTCTGCTCAAGATTGCAGCAAAACAGCCAAGGATTGATTTTGGGCACACATGATTGCAGTATTCTGGCTTTTAGAGTTGCTGAGTTGCAATCTATATTCATGCTTTAGCTGGGACCAAAACTTTTCTTCCCTTTCCAGAAACCTCTTTGCACCTAGAGAAACTGACTCTGTTGGGGTATTATGACCATATGAATCGACAAGTTTTTGAGAAGCTTAACTTAACTAGTTTCTCCAGGTAAACAAAAATTTATCAAGGTGCAGTAAAACATAATTGAGGGCTCAGAGCCCCGTGCGTTGTATTGATCTCATCTCAGAATGTTGAATCCATATTTATATTTCATAAGAAAAATAACAGCAGAGGAATCATACGGTCTAACTTGCTTTCTACTAATCGTTTCTCTGTTAAATTGTTACAGATTTTTTTTTAATATTTTGTTCAAATTTGTTTTGGCATATTGGTAATTTCAGCAGTTCTTTTGTACTAAAATTGGGCAATTAGATTAAGGTGGTATAATTTAAGTTCCATCAAACTTAAATTCTCCTTTGACCTAAAATACACATTAGAAGATTATCATTGCACAGAAGACTTACACTGAGATACCTTAATATAATAAATGTCGGAGCTGTTCAGAACTCCACACTATGTTTGTCTTCCTGTTAACTTTGTATTTTCTTTTATGTATTGACCTATTCTTGTCTTTTAGCAGTAAGTAAGTTTGCTTAAAATGTGATTTAGGGTACACAACTTTTGTATTTGGGCAATTTGATTTGTCTGGAAAGGGAGGAAAATAGGAGAGAATACTTAAAAGATACTTAAAATAGATACTTAGAGATACTTAAAATTATACATTTTGTTATATGATTCATGTTTTGTAAATACTCTGAAATTTAAAGGGAAGGGGGATAAAGCTCAAACACTTAAAAATTTGGCCCAAAGTTTTCGTTTTGTATTTTTGTTTATTTTTTGTTTGAATTCCTTTTGGTTCAATACATTTTGGTTTATTTTGCTTTTCTGTTTTGCCTCTCCCCTCCCTCATGTATGTTCAGAACAACCAACCTAATTTTGACTTTTTGTTCAAGTACCAGAGTGAGCAATCCATTACTCATGCAGCTCAATTGCATCTCCTTCATTCTTGATTCAGAACTCTTCTCTTATGTGACTCTTGTCATAAACATCAACCTACACTATTGGAAATGATTGGAGGGGCATCAGTTCTTAAATAATCAGATAATAATCTTAAATAATCAGTTCTTAAATAATCTGTACAGTTTTATGATGGTTTTATTATTTTCCAAATCTTCTGTGAAACATTAAAACGGCGACCTTTCTCCACCCAACAGCTGCGCCCTTTGCCGTATGGTCTTGTAGACCAGAAAAGATCTGTAACCACTGTAACTATTGGCTGCTTTGTTGTGGTGTGATATGGCCAGAACTGGAGGTTACCCTTCTCCCTTTTTTCACAATACTTTTAATCACCGGGGTTTGTGGTAAAGCAAAAGGTTCTTGCTCAGGTGATGTGGCAGAAAAAAACTGTGTTGGCCCAAACACCCTGTTCTGCGTGTAGAGAAGCTGATATGACAGTACAGAAGTGGGAAAGTGGGGTGTGATCAGGGAGGTTTATGAGGACCCTGTGGGTTTTTTTCTAAGGGTACTGCATGGTGTTACATCAGATCAGGAAGTTCTGACATGTAGCATTTTTCTTTTAGAATAGACGTCTGATGCACCCGCCATAGATGCTAGTGTTTATCTAAAAAAACCCCACGCTAGCAGGAAAACATAGTGGAAACAAAAAACCCAGACTAGAACAAAACAGAGTAGAAACTGAAACTCATATCAAGTCACTTTTCCCCTCCAGCAGTTCTTCTCTGGAGAATGTGATAAAGGAGAAAGGCACAGTCCCTGTCACTCTAAAAGAAAGCTGAAACAGACGTATGTCCTTTTTCTCATAATTCAACTTCCTGGCACAACCCTGGATCCATGCTTTTGTTCAACAGACCCAGTTTGATGACGCCAATGCATTCTTCACAGCAGGAAAAAAAAATCATTTTTCAAACAAACCGAGCATTTCCTTAGACTGGAAAAGCAAATTGGCTGGATGCCTGGTGGCTCCTACAGCCAATCACTATAACCTTACCATAAATGTAGATGTGTTTCTATCTTGGGGTTGACTATTGACTTTACTTTAGCCGTGGGACCATCCTGTCCCAGTTCTCTGTGTGTGCACTGTACCAAGGAGTGCTGAGATACTGAATGCTACATTATTTAGCAAATATTTTGTGCATCACATCGGCTCGCTTAAAATTTGACTTTGTGACTTGATAGATTGTATGCATCTCTTTTAATTGTTTTGTAGAGCTCTGTCTCCATCCAGATCTTGCATCAGGCAGCTTATCTTCAGAGGCTGACTGGTGCTGTTTTCTCTTTTTCCTCTGAGCTAATTGGTCTTAGCTGTTTTTTGAAGATGCTATTACTAAGATTATACTTTATACTTTCAAAGCTGGGTGTACAGCAAATGCTAACTGTCAAATGTGCAACAGATGAACTGTAAAAGCTTTTGAGATAATGTGCTAGGGGTGTTAGATGTTCTCCAGAGGTGAGGAAGTGTTCAAACCTTTTTCCTTCAGGCACTGCCTGGACAGAGCACTGCTGATCTAATTTGTGAGTTTCTTGCATCTGGGAGTTAAATCCAAGACTGAATCCTTGTACCAAGGATGAGAGAAGAAAGATCTGTAGAGAAATATCTGGAGTTAAAAGGTAAATGTGAGTAAAAGGAGATCTTTAGTTCTGCTTTTAACCTTTAATCTGAGGGCGTCAGTAACAGGTGCACCAGCTGGTTTTATTTCTGATGTTGAATAAGTGACACCCAAACAGCCACTCTTCAAGGAAATCAATTTTCATTATTATTTTAAAGTAAAGTAAATTTTATTAGAGACAGTGGGGAGGAGAAGCTAAAGGAAACATTTTAAAGGATCTTAACATACTGCAGTGTCTGAGACTGTAAGAAATATTATGTTTTTGGGATTCAGTTCCACTGTTTTGCTTTGCTTTGCTTTGTCATGCTTCTCTTTCTGAGATATCATCTCACTCAGATGAGTGAGACTATCATGCTTAGATAAAGCAATACCTTGTGGCTGAGACTCCAAATGCTTTTGTTTTGATTTCTTTCGATACTGCTTAACCTTTGAAATTCTTTGGGGGTGGGGGGGACATGACACTGATATGAAAAGTTTTATCCTCCCACTAACATCTCAGAAGCAGTTCAGCATCTTTGTGACATCAAACGTTCTTCAGAGTGAGAACAGGATACAGTGCTCTTGCTCTGAATGTTTGTCTCCTGGGCACTGCTGTGTGCTTTTAACCAGGATTTGTGCTTCAAACAGATGTTCGACAGCTAAATCCTGATAGAGGGGCTGTTGTGAGAGGAACAAGGTTTGGAGGTGAGGGGGCTATCACTATTCCCTACCTTTACCTAATCACCCACTTCTAACATGCATCTACACAAACTGAAGAGAGGCCTGAGCAGCTTAAGTAGCTACAGGAGTGAGTCATATCTTCTCTGTTCAGCTGCACGGCCCAGTACATAGTAAGCTTTTATGAGCTGTAGTAAATTAATTGAGCATATACTACAGACTGATGTATATTTCTGTCAAAATGCAGTTGATTGTTTTCTGCCAGTGGTTCTCATCAGCAGTTAAGTGATGGGCTTAGAAAGCTGTGTCTCTCTAAGGGTGGTCATAACAAAAAGGGATACACTGATGTTGACTGAAGCAGTCTGTTAAATTCCCAGATAAGACACTAGTGATGTTTTTCATCTGAATCATTGCTCAAATACCTCTTGGAAGCCAGGCATTTTGGAAGAGGCATCATTTCCACACTGCCTGGTAGCTGTCTCTTCTGCTGTCAGGCAGCTCAGATGCAGGAATGGGAGACTGGATGAGGGACCGAAGAGGGATGGACAGCAGAACATGCATTTCTGGTTCCCTGGGACAAGCAGGAGAGTCTAGTGCCAGTGCAGGCCATAGCTTCAACAGATAGTTTGGGGATGCTCAGAAACCTCCCTGCCTGGAGGTAGCCAGCTGGGAGGGGAGCAGTTCTTCAGTTTCATGTGAGAAATGAAGAGGGACTCACATCCATTTGCTGTAATAGTGCAGGGAAATTGTCTTACCTTCCTGAAGTAGAGCTTTTGGACTAAATTCTCAGCTCTCATTTCATTACTTCAGTGAACCGTTTCACTTGAGACCAATGGCAATTTTGTTGTTTTCTTGATTGAAGATAAGATTTCACTACACATGCATAAAGCATATGTAAAGATATGTTATATCAATATGTGGGGACTTCCCTCTTTTTGGGAGGTAGAGCTGGCCACCAACCCCTTCTCCATCAGCTCCTTAAAGCAACAGCACAGTCTGCCCTGCACTAATTGCATGGCGGAGCCTGGAGTGTCTCAGCTTGGTGCAGTGAAAGGCTGCTGATATGTGAAGGTTGTTCCTTGCCCTCCCAGCTACTGTTCCACTATTCTTAAGTGACCTGGTTCAAACTTCACATGTTTTCTTTTCAGGGGGCCTATCTGAAAAATGGGATCTGACAAAAACTATTTACAGAAGAATAGCTGTAAGTTATTAAAATCAAGGCAATAGCAAAGGTTTAGGTCTCATGAAAACAGTAGCTTGCATTGTGTATGCAGAATAAAAGAGCACAGATGTTAGCCCTTTTTCCCAAGTGTGGTTGTTGCCTGTTTCTCCCAACCCATTTTTCTGAGAAGGCCTGGCCATTTGCAATGCAAGTGGCACTCAGTTTTTAATGTAATAAAATACTATAGCAACACTGTTTTATTTAAACACGATTCAGAAAGGGGGATGTGTTTATGCTGAAGACCTGCTAATTGCATAATTTCCTCCTTGTATTAAACAATGTGTTCATGCTGTGTAGCACAGACTAATCAGCATGCAGGGGAATGATTTATATTGTATTGAAGAGGTCTGAGCATTTGACCTCGTAAATGAATTTCCAGAGACAGCTAAATACAATGCAGTGAGTAACAGGCTCTAATTAAGAAGCTGCAAGAGTTGTGTAGTTCTGGTATCCTGATGTGGAAACTATCCAGGCATTTTTGAGATCCTTGGACAACAGTTTTGCAGCAGCGAAAGGAGTGACTACATCTTTTCAACAAATTGCTGGCAAGGAACTGAAAGAAAGAGAAACTCAGAAAGTACTTACAGGACTGACAACATGGTAGGAACTACAATTCTGAGGCCTCATCTTTAGTTTTAGTGCTGTTGTTGACTTGCAAGAAGAACAGAATGTGAATCAGCAGGCTGTAGCATTTTCTGTCTGAAGGAACTTAGAATATTCGTGAAGTCCTTAAAAACGCAGTAAAATCAGGGAAACGTTACCCTTCTGTCTGTGGAATGGAGAGCTGTATCTGCACCAGTCCCTATGGGCACACTATATGGATGTGTGCTATACAGGACAGCATATGTGATCTTATCCTAGTTAAGAAATAGATCAAAAAGCAGATGAGGTTGCAGAATCTCCCACTGAGCTGTGGGCAGATTAGACCTGAGTCCTGACAGTTTTCATCGCCCATGAGAGCAGTGGTATAACAATTGGTCTTGAAATGGTCTAGAATTCTGAGTTTTTCTGTATTTCTGAAGAATGATTATGTTTATTTCAGAATTGTGTATCTAAATCTTCCTTGCATTCATAAAAGGGAAAAAAACTTTGTTCTTTGGCCTGAAAGAGAATTTGAGCAAGCAGTTAAAGCTGGGCATGTAAAACACAATTAGTGGAAGAGGAAAAGAAAACCCTTAGTTTAACTGGAAAATGCTGGTACACTTTCAGAAAACCAACCAAATTATTAAACAAAAATAGCATGTTATCTGTACTTTTCCATAGTTCTTATGACTGCCAGTGAGAAAGATGCATCTGCGAAGCAAGGACTAAAAACCTGCCTGCTTCGGTTTTCTTGTGAGGCTTTAGCATTGTTTGGGGAGTGGTTTATAAACTGAATATGCTAATGAATGAGTAATAGCTGTGTGCCAAGCTCCTCCTGGCTAAGTGACCAACCATTGTCAGCTGTCAGTCTTCTGGGGCACAACATTAGATAATAGGAGGGTCTTCTAGGCCCAAGTAGCAGCCAGGATATGTGTAGGAAGGTGTGCTAGAGGCAGGCTGACACTGCACAAGAGGAGAACACCACTGAAGTCCTGTCCTTCCTGCAAGCTGCAGTGAGTTAGGCACCATTTTGCTGGGTGTGTTTGTCTGCACCTTGTTTTCATCAACCAAAATGACATTTTGCAAAAGTGCCGTGGTAGGGTGGGATGGGGTAGGGATTCTTTTGCACAGGTTAGAGATGCAGAGTCTTCTCAAAGCTTCATGTTAGAAACAGGATTCTCTTGGGGAGGACTCTGTTTTTATCTTAGATCTATAATGTAGGTTGTAGCAAATAATAAAAACATATACACTCTCACACACATTTTATCTGTGGCATTTTTCCATAACTTATGTTGTTGTTCAGATCACTGATGAAGGCATTAAGGTCTATAGCAGTGGTGGGTAGGGAGGGTCCCACAGAGTTTCACCCACTCAGCAGTGATTTCCCTGCACTGCTGTGCTGTAAGGCTTCAGGAGCAGTTCTTTTGCTACTCTGCACGTGTCAGATCTGCATTTGCTTGATTTTTAATTATTTCATGTTTAAAATATAAAAGGCTTTAGAGGGCTTTTATAACTGTGTTTATAATATTCCTCAAAAAAAGTTTTACAAGAAGTCAGTTTTATAAAGCCTTATTCATCAAAGTTTTTAGTATTATCTTCTTTTATTTTTTGTGATTTGAATTCTATATTGGCAGCTGTGATAGGTTAACTTAGGGTATGTAATTAGCTGCTTCTTTTCATTACATGCTTGAAATTTTTGTTGAACTGCCTTTCTTCCTGGAGAAAACCCCTCAAGCATTTTTTAGGGCTAATGAAAGTAAGTGTTAATTTACTTTGGCCTGCTCTTTGGAACACCTGTGTGGATGCAGGCTATTCATACCTGCTGCAATATGCATGCCCAACTTCATTCCTTTTTCAGCACTCTCTTGCAGTGGAGTGGAAATAGAAAAAAGCTACAAGCAGTTTTGCAATCCTTTGAATTGACTTCTGGCTTTTTTTTTTTTCCCGATACAGAAAATACACCTGTATTAAATGTGTTTGCATTTCCTGCATTATTTTTTTACTCTTGCACATAACAGCATACACTTTCATATAATGGCATGCCAATTCCAAAAGTAGGTTTCCTTTTTATCCTAGGGTATTTTTAAAAGTATGTGTTCACTCCAGTCACAGAGGTGGTAGATTTTGTACATTCTTTGGTTTATTTCCATGTAATGCTCATTCCTTCACTGTGATACAGGGGTTCCTGTGTAGATGTGAAAAAAAAAAAAAAATAGTTCAGCTTTGCTCTAAGTTGTTTGTAGGTTGTGCTGAGTGACTCATACAGAAGGTGAGGAAGTCGCAGCAGGGCTATATTTCCTTGTCTTGCCCAGCAGCGACACCTAACTGCTCCGAATGTGTCAAGCCCAGGTGCCAGGAAAAAGGAGCTGGAAACCAGAGACGGACCCTTGGGAGAGGCAGGTACCAGCTTGATAACATTTGTGGTGAGTCACAGTTTGTCATCACGCAGAGCCTGTGGGCAAAGATGTGTTGATCACAAAAAGTGAAACTCTGGCACTACTGCAAGTTATTAGATTTGGTAGTGAAAGAAATGATCTTGTAGAGGTCCTTTTCCTTATGCTTTGCTGGAAGGCCAGCCAAATTGGGTGATACAGACATGGAGCTTCTGAGGCTTTGTGATATTACTAGGCATGCAGAGCCTACAGGTTTACTCTGTGAGTAACAGCTTCGTGAAACTCACTTCCAGCAAATTTCTCTTATGGGAACCATCTGATTTCTTGTAGTGTGCAAGCTCACCTTGAAACTTTGCTTTTGGTGAGATAATAACAGGAAAACCACTTGCAAAAATGTAGTGAGAAGTGGTCTTCTTGTTGCTGTCAGTCTGGGAATATGTTGGTTGGGGATCTTGGAAGTCATTGTGCAGGAAGGACCCCTGTGCTCTGCCTGTCCCACGCACATGTCGTGTAGGTCTGACTTCCTTATGAGTACAGGACATGTATAGTTTTCCACAGTGGGAAGATTTCATTTACATTCTGACAAATTTAGATAGTATGTTACTGGAGAGGTTCTGATAATTGTCCAGGAGAATTTGTTCTCCCATAACTCTTGGGAGATGTGCCAATGTAACGTTATTGTGAAGCCTTATCTACAGTGTAATTTCAGACAGATATGTCATCATGAACTGTGAACAAGCTACTGAGGTGCTGCTGAGAGTTTGCACACAGTAGGACAGAGCTCAGCCTTGGCCAGTGGCCTGAAGGCTTATCCAGGATCCCTGGTAGATTTGCAGCTCTTGGTATAGACCGTGTTCCTTTGACTATGCTTCTGATATATTTGACATTTTCTTTCTAGCATTAGGCATGTCTATACCAGCTGGAGTGTGAGCTATGAGTGATACCTTGCAGACAAAATGTAGAGCTTATTACTACCAAAAAAAAGACCCCCAAAACCAACAAAAAACCCCTAAAACATTGAGAAGGGCTTTCAAAACTATGTGTTTAAATTAGGCAAATTTATGGAGGAAAAATCCATCCTCATCTATTATGCATGAGGACATGGGTACAAACTCATGTCTCAAGAAATCCTCCTGCTGCACATAAGAAAGGAGAAAGGATATAGGAAGAAAATTACCACTGTGGAAGTCCCATTTTTTTCCTAAGCATCTGCTACCAGGAAATCTCAGACAGGATACTAAGTTATATGGGTATCAGCTTGACCCAGCAGGACTTGTGCTTATGTTTTGCTTATTTATCTCAGAAGAATGACAAGAGAGCCATTATCTCATTTTTACTTTAAATAGATTCCTTTGGTTTTGAATGAAGGATAACTACTGCATTACCATGGAGGAAGATACCTTGTTAAGAAGATGAAGGAAGATTGTGAATTCACATTCTTCATAACCATGCTCAAGAGGCCCAAGAGGCAAACACTGGTTCCTCTAGCTCTTAAACAGCACTGGCAAAACTATTTTCCAAACTTTGTAGGTTGAAAACCACCATATTTGAGAGTGATTAGAGTAATTTTGTCTTCGTTCTTAGAGAGAGCAGTACAAGAGCCTGACAATCATAGAGAAAGCTAATCTATGGGTCTGACAGTTTATGGTTAATGCGACACTTTACAGATGCATACTGTGTGACAGCTGCAATGAATCAGGTTATGAGAGTGACTTGCTGCTCCCTAAGGCTTATTTATTCCTGTCTTTCCTGAAACGGGGGGGGTG
>WEIV01018617.1:63869-83634 GCA_013390005.1 Calyptomena viridis
AAGTGTAAAGCCTATCAATGAGATAGAGAGGTCTTGAATCCAGACAAACCAAAACATTTCAAGATTCTGCTAATGTTACAAAGATGAAAGGAATCCCCAAATAAAAAGGAGCCAGAGACATATTTAGCAGAGTCTCATTCCTAAACAGCCAATTGGATGCAGGCAGGAAGGTCTCCATGCACATCTCAGAAGTTGTTTTCCCTTATAAAGTAAAGCAAAGGGATTACTTTATTCACAGTCTTCTATAGCAGTTGGGAGAAGCCTGCAGCTTCTGTCCTCCTTTACCAAAAAAGTATGGCATCTACGGACTGGTGCAGGGCCTCTGAGCTGGCATTCTTCAGGCTGGCTGGAGCCCATTTCCTAGGCATGGTGGTTGTACAGCTGCTGTGGAGTCCCAAGCACATTTTGTGTTCCTATGGCAGTCGGTACAAGTTACCGAGAAAGAAAGAACTTCAGGAAGCTGTAGCTAAGAGTTTCCACTGATATACTGAAAGATACTTGAAGTCAAGAGGGAAGTTTGCAATGTGTGTTGGAGCTTAGCTAGTATCTCTATAAAGAGATCAGGAAAAAGGATACTAAAGAGGGGAAAAATTACTCTTTCCTCTTGTTTTTCTTTCTCTGATTGTACTCCAGACATAGGCCTGTGATGGAGACTGTGAAAGGGTTTAGCATGGAAAAAACAAAGTTCTCAGGGGAAGCTAAATAAAAAACACAGGTTTTGGCTATGGATACAAAGAAAGAATGGGAACCTTGGAATATAAACACACCAGACAAATTGTGCTGTGTGGTTTCTATACAAACGACTGAGATAGGGACTGAAAGATAGGCAGCAGAAACTGGTGATAGAAGTAACCTCCAGAGGAAAAGATAAACTACTTTCAAGAATGGCGTTGTGTTCTTTTTCTTGAAAGAAAAACAAACAAACCCAACAAAAAGCCAAACAAAAAACCCCACAAACAAAAACAACCCACCATAAATAAATAAATAATATATAAGATGTATGTATGTTTGGGCTAAGCTCTTTCGTGTCCATAGCTGCTGAGGAGGGTTCAGAGGTTTGATTCCCAGTATTTAGGCTTGATTCTTGGGAGACTTGTTCTATTCAGTTCTCTTTAGGTTCTTATTCATGTCTCATACCAAGTACATTCTCCCCTTTCCCCCTATCCCTCTGGCAATGACTTAAGTTGCTGAGAAGAAGGGTGTGTACTACTACTGTCAGTTTTTGACATGCACTTTTATGTCTAGTAATATCTGTGTGACCATAACTTCAGCACGGAGTCATTGAAAAGAAATACTATTATTCTATAACATCCCTCGAGCTGAACTGACCTAATTTCCTTGCATAGTTCACCTGTTTGCCTTCCTTCCTTCCTGCCCCTTCACTTTCCATAACGTCACACAGCAGAGACAAGCTGCCTGCTGAGCACTGCTTGTCACTGTGTGCTGGGGGCACGGCTGGGCAGCATCACTATGTTTGTCCCGTGCTGTTTCTCTGTGTCCATCACTGCTGCTCTGTCAAGGAAATGGGCTTAGTTCTTCCTTCTAGTCTGCCTGTGCCTGTCTCTAACAAATGTGCTTCATACAGTAGATCCTTCCAAACAACTGATGTTTACTCTCTATCACCATATCAACAGTCGCCTGCTCTGAGTGAGACTGTGTTAGCTGTACCTTTCTCATGCTCACCCTGAAAACTAGGGTTCCCACGTCTTTGGTGTCCATGACAGGCAAGGTGATGTGTGATCCTCATTCAAATAACCATTCCTCAAAGCAGCCAAGGGGCTGCTGAGGCTGTCATTGCCACCAACAGTAATTGTGGTATGCACCAGGCTAAGTTCATAGGTATTGTGATAAAGCTTAACAGAGATACAAGTCTGTGGTATCTGTATGGCCACTGTTTCCTTAATGTTCACAGAGGCCTCTTTTAGAAAATTATTGCCTGTATTTCTAGTTATGCTGAGGTGCAGTGTGAATGATGTATCAGTTCTACTGAAGGGTTGTTTGGCTCTGCAATTTCATATGTGCTATATCCATTATATATTACATATATTACCTATATATGTAATACTATATATTACATATGATCATCACCAGTAAGTTTTTTGGGGAGTCTGAACCTCTGCTCAGTAAGGCAAAGAGTTTAGATTCTTTTGAATTTTTGTCACAGTCTTGGTATTTCCAAGGAGTAGCAGTTGATGTTGTTTCTGAAAACCTAGCATTGTGTTTCTTCTAATCTAGAAGGTAATTAAGGTAATTTTTATCAAAATCAGACATGATACTGCATTGAAGGGTTCTGCCGTGTGAAGTTCTTCTTCTCCTTGACCAAAGTTCCCTGATCTAATACCATATGTTCTATATAAGGCATGCAAGTTTTCTCAGCTATGTTATTGAGTGTTGTTTGAAAACAAAGAACTTGGTTTGGGCTGTCCTTTGAGTGTCAGTTGAAGATATGCAAAAAAGGGCCTGTTTAGATCCTCTCTTGGGTTGCTTACCTTGGTAATTTTTTTTCTTTTTTTTCTTTTATCTTTTTTTTTTTTTTTAATATCTCTGTCTTTTGCCCCAATACTAGAAGTGAAATACTAAATAGATTTTGCATGGGTCATGTTCCAACATTTGTTAGCTTCTGCTTCTGACTCTCCAAGGCAGTTACATTCCTTCAAAGTTCCTTTCCTTAAAAGTTAAATTCCTTTTGATCTTCAATCCATAATTCTGCCTATCTGCTATCTCTACTAGTACCTTATTCCTTAAATTTTCATATCAGAAAAAGTTTCACTGGGGTTTTATGGGAGATTTTCTTGCATTAAGGCTACTCAATTAGGCAGCAAGCACTCTGTAAGCAAATGCACGATGCCTCTTCCTATTGCAACAATACTCACAAAGCAAGAATCTCACTTGGATTCTCACATTTTTCTTGGTTTGTGTGCTTGGAGCAGTTTTGAATTTGTGAGGTTTAGCACTGGAGTTACGAGATGCTGTTTCTGGTCTTTTGTACAAACTTCTTGACAAAATGTTGGCTATGAAAGGGCTGCTACATTAGAATTAGCCTGTCCAGAGAACAGTTGGCTACAGCTGTAAAAATTCAGGCCTGTGATGAAAATAACTTGTACAGTGAGAACTGTTCCTTTATTTGCTAAAAATATGTTCAAGGGAAAAGCTAGCTGGGGTTATGAAGTTCAATAACTTTATTATGAACAGTTTGAGATGTGAGTTTAGGACAGTCCAGCTTTGTGGCCATCATTGAAGTAGCACTAGGACATATTGGCCTTCAGGTCCTGAGGTCGAAAAATAAGCTGAGAAGCAGAATGGGTTCTAACCCACCACAATCCATAACAGTCTTTTAACTGAACCATTTTACAACCTTCAAAGACTTCTCTGTGAACTCTATACTACAGCAGGTATTTTTGTTACTACCCTTAAGCCTATGGGCAATATTTAGTACGCAAGCAAAATGCCAAGCTTTTAAAGAGACTTTATAGAAAAATCGAGCAGCTGTTTATCTGGCTTTTCATTGTTTTTACCAAATCTATTTTCATTGATTTTACCAAATCTTTAATGACAGCAGAGTGTTTCTTTAAAAACACCTTCCCTGTTACAAATGACTTCTCCCAATTTCTCATTGTGCCTCTTGGATGTCACTGTGGAGTCCTGGACCTCTCTTGCTTGAACACATAATCCTCCTGCCAGAGGATGTCTGTTGTGGGCACACACTGACTCTGTATTTTAGCAACTCTCCTGAAGTTTTACACTGTTTATCTTACACAGCTGAAAGTCTCCTTCTGTTTCATGAGCTCTACACTGGAATGCAGTGGAAGAGACCCAGGGCCTGTGGCCACCCAGATTAGAGTTTTTTGTATTAAGGTCCCTATATGGTTTTGTTAAAGACTTCGGCTCTGTCTCTGCTCCTTGTTTGGGAGGTTAGTGGGAGGAGAAGAGCTGAATGGGCTATATAATCTCAAAGCTTTCAGATACACAGAGTGCACCATCCCAGGGCAGCTATCCCCAGCCAAGCACTGTCAGGGTAAGTGGCACGGAACCAACAGCATGATTTACAAATTGCTGGAGGATTTCAATTAAATAATGTCAAATGGAAGCTATTCAGGGGGATTTACTGATGTACTGTAGTTTGCTTAAGCAAACCTACTTATTAGAATGGAGTTGATAAAATACTTGTAGTATCTATACTGAGTTGTTTTTATTTTATAGCACTTCTGAAAGGGACAGAAACATTCTACCTAATAATTTTGCTGATTCTACCAGCACTTCAGCAATCGTTTAAAGAAATTGTTTGTGTAGTGCCACAGCTGGATTTACAGCTGTATTCAGGTTTAAATGAACTCTTGTGACCTTGGGGTGTTAGTTTGGGACAGAACAAAGTTCCTGAAGTGGTATGTAGTAGTGTTTTTTAGTGGATATGCTTTCAGTGCTATTAACACAGTGTAAGGGACGTGAGTTTTGTGGGGAATGTGACTGCAAAAAAAGCTGAAAGTGTGCAAATAAGCAGTGTCTAATAGAATAAAATGAGGATGTGTGTGTATTCATCCTTGTCTCTATGTATATGAAAGCACTGTTCTGTAAAATGCCAAACATTTCATTAAGGAACAGGCTATACATAGTATTTTTTGTGGAGCTGGAGTTGTCTTAATAGCTTATTGTGGAGATTGATTATATTTAAATGTAAAGCAAGGAGAAGAAGGAGGCTAAAGACTATTGATTACTTGGGAGAAAAATTTCCTTTCTTCCACAGTACTCAGTGACATTTGCTGCTCTAAGATGTTGCTACTGCATGCCATAGCAGTCCTGAGCTGTAACTCACTGGTTGGCAGCAGAGCCCTCTGTCTGATTTTTCAACTTTTTGTGCTTTATTACTAAATATGGTTTTCATTTAGAGTCCACTAAGCTCAGAAATGTAGCCTTTCCTGCCCCCTTCTTTCCCCTCCTCCAAGTGATTTTTGGCATTGCATTAGTTGCATTGGTTTGAACAAACTCCCTGACCTCGAACTCTGTTCCAAAAACAGATGGTTGAAAAGCCTATTTCCTAATTAGGAAATGGTTTGTCCAAACCAGGCTGTTCATTCATGTTAGATAACAGTTGTACTCCATTCAGTAAATATTTGAATATAAAGAGCTTGTTTCCCTAGGAGTTTAATAAATGAAAAAATGCAACCTACTTTCCTTGTCCAATTAATGATAAAATATCTGGAGTACACAAGGTTAGGATTTCCTTATCCTTGCCTTCTCCTGGGAGCTCTGCCCACACAGCCTGCAGGAGCGGGGCTACAGCCATGTCTTATGGCTGCCTGGCTGGGCAGAGGATCTCAAATGAACGGATTGGGAGAACTGTCCATATGCCTGTACCTCATGATAGAGGATGAACAGATTGTGGACTCCCTTGCTCACTGGCCATGGCTCTCACTGACCCCATTCCCACTTCATCCTGTGCTTCCAGTATTCCTGTGGCAGAATGTTTTGGAGATTGCATGCGGAACCAGCTGGTCCATGGATCACAGCTGTCTCCTTTAGCTGTTAACACGTTGTGATTTGTTGAACTCTGCATGGAAGCCCGGGTTTGGAGCGAGCCAAGTGATTCCCTACCACGCTATAAATTGCAGCAAATAGTTCTTCTTGAGTCCTGGTATTCGGTGCTTGTTTCTGTAATTGACTTTAATACAAAGCCTTCAAAGCATTTTTATTACCCATATTATCATCCTGTTGCCAGAGGAAGAAAAGAATTTCTTTTTACTGAGACAAGGAGCCAACATAAATTGCTCTGTCACTCTACAAATGTAGTTTATTAGCCTCTTTGAAATGATGATAGAGCATATACTATGGCCTGTTTTTAAAATACATACTGCCTCTGGCTTCATTTTAAGTGTGGACTTTTTTTTTTTCTGAGTGATTAGGAGACGACTGGAAAAGGCTTGCTTTTGGTTTTCTCCCTCCTTCCCCCTTTTTTAATTTGGAGCATTTCTTCTTTTTTAAAAAGTTACATGAAAACTTAATTGCCCCTCTTCATTTAGTGGGTTAATATCTTTATCAGGAAAACATCCCTGGTACATGCATAGCATCTCATCTGGTTAGCCCAAGACTAAAAGGGGAAGATGAAGTGCTCTCACCTTTCACAGCTTTTTACATATGTCAGGATTTTGTCAGGGTGATAGAAAAATGGGAGAAGTTGTGCTGAATCCAATGCAAACGGATCTTTGTTTTTGCAGCTGTCAGTCCAGTGTTCTCTTTTATCTCCCACCCCCAGCCGTGGACTTCTGTGACCAAATTTAGATAAACATTTGCTGCTCGGTGATCTCTCTGCCCATGCCGCAGGGCTGGAAGTCTCCTCTGGAATTCCCTGGATAATCCCTAGTGCACACAGCCCTTTGGCAGACACGGTTAAAACCTCTCACGCTTTCAAAGGAAGCCCGTTCCCTTGTACAGCTCAGCAGCCCTTGTGATTGCCAGACCCGGGCCATGCCCCTCCTTGCTGTGCTGGTTGCTTTCATACAGCCATCTCTGTCCCCAGTGGTAGGTCTGCTACCTGAGTATGTATTTTCCTGTTTTAATTCTTCTTTGCTGTTTTCATAGGGCTGTTTTCTGTCTGGAGGGCCAGAGGACATTGGCGTAGAAGATGTGCGAGGAAGAGGACAGCACTGCCCTTGTGTGTGACAATGGGTCAGGGCTCTGTAAAGCTGGCTTCGCTGGGGATGATGCTCCACGAGCAGTTTTCCCATCCATTGTGGGTCGTCCCAGGCACCAGGTGATGAACTACTTTGTTTATTCCTTACTGGGCTTGTAGAAAACCTTGCTGTCCAGTCCTCAGCTCTCCACCTCAGGGCCACCTTTTCCTGTATCTGGGGCTAGTCCAGCCTGGGGTGATCTGTGTAACACAGTTATTTCTGGGCAAAATGAGTCCAGCAGTTCACTCACCTGAGTCAAAGCAGGTCTCTTGTCTTGTGAGAGGAAGCTTTCTAAAATTTTTCACTCCCTACTATACTGTCTTTTCCTTGCCACTTAATTTTGAATCAACCAGAGAACTTAGTGAGTGAAGCTTGTTTAAAACAAAAAAACCTGACTTGATTCATTTAGCTGTATCACAAATGGGCACCTGTCTAGGGTTGCATTTCTTTAGCTTCAAGGTTTACATTTGAGTATATGATGCATTCCACTATATTTTAATAGTTTGCAAAATACATTTATTATCTGAGCTGTTAAATATAGAGAGTTTATGAGACAGATCATCATTAGCATGAACAAGAGCAGCTTGGCTAGACCACAACAAACTAATTTACATAATTAGTACATCCACCTAATTGCTTCTATGTTCCCAAAGCCCTGGTGGAAAGAAACAAGGTGGTTGTAGGGTGTGGCATTTTATATACCCAGCAAATGTATTTTAAGTTCTTCAGGACTGGAGAAATATCTGCCTTTCACTATAGAAGCTAAAACTGGAGGTCTAATTGAGGCTTCTGGGCATTACCATAATTAAAAAAGTGTATTCAAATGCCATCTTCTGTAGCTAGTGTAAATGATACTAATTGCTCAAAAATAAGCCATATAGTCACAGTGGAAAGAAAAGCAGATTCTAGAACATTTCTTTCCTGATCATGTATCACAGATAGTGTCCCAAAGGATGGATTGTCCCATGAAAAATTTTAAATCCAGGATGCCTGTTTTTAAGACTTAGAGATGCTGAAGTTTGGAGTCTGTAATGACTAAGTTCTTACAGGAGTATTATACACTCAAAGCATCCTACTATATACTAATTTTTTTTTCATTATTTCTGACTTTAACATGGAATCTAGTTTATATCCAGGGTAGTTTCCAGGTTCTGGTCCTTTGCCCATTTCTACAGGATACCTGAAAATACCAAATGCCTGTACCTGTAGATTTAATGACAGTATTATAGCATTCAAGAAGAGGATTAAAAAACGTTGAAACTTAAGCTTTGGGAAATACAAAGCTCCATCTTGTATCACTCCATCTTGACCCTTAGATGGCACAATATAATTTTCTGCTTTTACTCTATTATAATTTAGCAGACATCCCTAAATAATAACAAACACTAAAAGAACTTTATTTTTCCACTTCATCTTTATGCATTTAATATTGTACTTGTTTTGTTTACTTAAACTGTAGTGCAAACTTGAACTTCAGGGATTTAGGTGAACTAAGCATTTGATACTGGCAATTTAAGAGCAACAAATAATTATGCATTTGTTAGTATTCATAAAGTATGTTGTAGTTAGTATAATTGGCAACTGGATTTATTTCACAGCTAATGTTTTGTCTACTTTGTGACACTTCTCCCTGAGAGACTAACTCAATTGGTATTATTTTATAGGGTGTGATGGTTGGTATGGGTCAAAAAGACAGCTACGTGGGTGATGAGGCTCAAAGCAAGCGAGGAATCCTGACGTTGAAATACCCCATAGAACATGGCATCATTACAAACTGGGATGACATGGAGAAGGTATTTCACCTTTGAAAAGTTGATGTGTATCACTGCTAAACAGAACTATTTGAACCAAATATTTATGGAGTACCCACTAAATTTTAGATGAAAGTGTTATACTATCTAGTATGGTTTAATGAGAAGCTTGTTAACAGCCACGGTTAGATACAAGTTATCTAAAGCTCGAGTATCACTAGAAGTACATCAAAATAGTCATTGGGAGTTCTTTTACTCCCATCTGATATTACTAATTACTGGGGGGAAGAAAGTGGGGGAGGAAAGAAAGAAAAGGAATATATCAATTTTCTAGTCAGAAAGTGGAATGTAAGAAGGTATCTGTTTCTGCAAAAATGCAAAGTATGTATGTGATTCTGATGTGAAGGGTACTGTTTATAAACATACTTTCTAATGCTTGAAAGGTTAGCAATATTGGAGTGCAATGCATCCATGTCAGAGCCAGTATTTTGGATGAAGGTCTTCCAGAACCATGTTTATAGTCATAGTTTTTACAGATGATATAATTTCTAAGATTCTAAAATGGTATCTCCATTTAAAATTGTTCTGTGAAAACAGGATTGTTTGGAATAGTGAGGACATCACAAAACACATTAAGTGTGTGGAGTCACAGTATTGGTATCTTAACCTCCTCATTGCAGTCCACTTGGCCTCAGATTTTTACAGCTTGTAGGAACGAGTTGTGTGGAGGTGATAAACACAAGCTGACTTTCAACCTCACAAACCATTTACCTTCATTTCTTTTTATGAATTCTTGGAGTGGCCTCTACAAACCAAAAGATGAAACTGTCAAGAGACCCATTATTTATTGAACTCTGTATATATTCTAGAATTGTTCTGGAACTCTTTCACTTTCAATAGTTGAACTAGCATTGCTGGAACAAAGTCTGTCCTGCTCTGTCTCTTCTACAGTAAGAATAACACATTAGTTTTCATTAACTTGTGTGTCCTTAGTCAGTCATATATTACTGGCAGTAAAACTTAAGGATAGTGCTTTTCTTTCTACACTTATTCTGGTAATCTCTATGAAGGCAGCAAGAACAACTGAATGAGAAACATCACTAGCCTATATCTAGGGCTGTAAGGAGCATGCTGGAGCACAATACCTGTCTGGAAGTGATTCTAGGGTGCTGGCTGATGGTGTTTCTTTCCTTTGTCTTCTCCCATTATCCTCAGATCTGGCATCACTCTTTCTACAATGAGCTCCGAGTTGCACCTGAAGAACACCCAACTCTGCTGACTGAAGCACCACTGAATCCCAAAGCCAACCGTGAGAAAATGACCCAGGTAAGCTCACACTAAAGCTGTGGAATAATCCAACTTTGTGATTCAACAGGACGTGAACTTCATAATTTGAGTTAGTCAATGCTGTCCAGTAGTCTCTCTCTCTTTGTTACGGAAGATGGAAAGTGCATAGTGACCACCTGTCATATTTACATATTATTACATTTACTTTAGAAAATCAGTGTATCCACTTGGAATGTGAGTACTTCAGTCTGTCCAACCTTTATGTAATCTTAATCTATTTTTATGCCCAGGCCTATTACAAAGTTACATTTAATATGTGCATGTGTCTATTTTAACACATTAAAGATATAGGCCAAATACAGGGAGGTATCTTATTGGACAAATATTTTTGGACTTAGATTTTGTATTTTCCTTCTTTGTTATTACCAACCATTGAGAAATATGAAAATCTTGTATTCTACTCCTCTTCCAGTAAATTGCTTCAACTAAGCTAAACTCACAGTATTAAGAGAATTATTTTAATTGCATTTCAGATTATGTTTGAGACATTCAATGTGCCAGCCATGTATGTAGCTATTCAAGCTGTTCTGTCCCTCTATGCTTCTGGACGTACCACAGGTAGGTCTCTGGGGAATGAGACATAGATGTTACAGGTGCTGATGTGTGCCTGTGAATGATTCCTGTGTTCTCCTCTCAAAGGGATCGTGCTTGACTCTGGGGATGGTGTCACCCACAATGTGCCAATTTATGAAGGCTATGCCCTGCCACATGCCATCATGCGCCTGGACCTGGCGGGCCGTGACCTGACAGACTACCTCATGAAAATCCTGACGGAGCGTGGATACTCCTTCGTGACCACTGGTAAGGACATGCTGCTGGCTGACAAGGAGAGTTTTTAATGTGCAATGTTTCTGCTGGCTTTAGAAGGACTAGCAGTGGTTCTGCATTAAATAGGCATGAGAAGGATTCCAACATGAAAGACCTTTGCCAGACTAGCAGAGGATTTGTTTAAAATATGGGGGAGGGGGTGTTGGAGGGTGAAAGGGGACAACCTGTCAATGTGCATGAGTCCTTCCTGAATATTCTAAAGATTGACTTCTCTTGACAGCGGAGCGTGAAATTGTCCGTGACATCAAGGAGAAGCTGTGTTATGTGGCCCTAGACTTTGAAAATGAGATGGCCACTGCTGCATCTTCCTCCTCTCTGGAAAAAAGCTATGAGCTTCCTGATGGTCAGGTGATCACCATTGGAAACGAACGCTTCCGCTGCCCAGAGACCCTCTTCCAGCCATCTTTCATTGGTAGGCTGAATGACTGTTCTGCCTTGGTAAACTGCACATAAATATCAAGTCCCTATTTTCTTTGGATTGTGTTCCATTACTAACTCTCTCAGACCTATACACGTGTATCCTAGCACCCATTATAAAATAATCTTTCAGAACAGCACTATTAATATGGTGGGAAGAATTTAATGTCAAACAATTAGGCAAAATGGTTTCCCGAAATAAACGCACAATGTTTATTCCTGGCTTCTGGCATTGGACCTGTGCCATTTTGTATGTTTGACAGTGCTTGCCAGGAGTGGGGAGAGGTGACAGTGGTAGGCAGGCAGATCTACTTTTATTTTATAAAAGATGACTCCATATCTTGAATCCATGGTTCATGGCATTTTCAGAGCAAAGCCAAGACAATGCTATGCTAATCAACATCCATGAAGGATGTTACTAGGTTACACAGAAATCCAGTGTCAGTTCTGCCAATTGGCAGAATTTGAGCTCAGAAATAAAGTAGTTGCATACCTAGAGGTATTAGGACATATTTTGACTGTTCGGTGTCTAAGCTAACTTAATTTAAGAAGAAAAACAAAGAAAAAAGAAAACAAATTATTCCAAGACCATATAAGGAATTCTTAGGACAATCGAGATTGCCTGCAAAAGCCTAGTGGAAACTTTACTATTCTACACCCCCAGCTTTCTTTTTAAGGAGGAGCTGTCTGCATAAGGGTAGAGGAGGGCTGTACACCAAGGAACTCTCAAGCAAATAATCTAGGCAACTGCAGAATGACTTTCCAGATTGGAAGACATCAAATTTCAGGGCTTTGGCAAAGAGATGCTGAAGTTCATGTTGTTAACAATTTTAAGTCTCTGTATGGAGCTGCTTCCTCAGTGTTCTTCTGTACCTTTCCCAGGCATGGAATCTGCTGGCATTCATGAAACCACTTACAACAGCATCATGAAATGTGACATAGACATCAGAAAGGATCTTTATGCCAACAATGTGCTGTCTGGAGGCACTACAATGTACCCGGGTATTGCAGACAGGATGCAGAAGGAAATAACTGCTCTGGCTCCTAGCACTATGAAGATCAAGGTATGTAGGGTGCAATCATTTGTAGGCGTAAGCTGGCATTTACAAAGTCATTAAAGATCTAGTGTACAATAGTGACACATAAAGTAAGTGCTTTTAACATATTTTGAATCACTTGTGGAGGTCTGGCAAATAATCATCACTTTGGTGCTGGAAGAAGAGAGCCTTCTCTTCTCTCGTTTATTTGTTCATGGTCTATTTTGTCAACTGCCCTATAATGGCTAAAGAATAGCATGAATCCAGCAGTATACATTTTCTTATGGGGCTGTATGTGAGCTTCTTTAGCCCTTTTTTCTGATGGACATAGGAGAGAGGAAATGCTGTTTTTGTCCTTGGCCTATAAGTTCAAAAAGGGAGACTCTGACAAACCGATCTTTCTTCTTCTTTTTCCAAGCCCTTCTGGACTATCCTTATTTGTTTCCAGAGCAATTATCTTCCCATTTCTCATAGGAGGCCATGAATACACAAATAGACTAGGGATAGAGGTTACTGGGGAGGCTGACTCAGGAAGAGAAATTTAGGATATAAACAGATATAACAAATTTCTAGCTTTACTGCTAGGAATGGCTAGCTGTAATGCCAGGGATGACACTAGCACATATATGCAGTGTTTTTGTTAATATCATGCATCACTGCTTTAGTATTTTTGTATTAAAAAAGGTATTGTATTCATAGTAGACAGTTGTAATTAAAGGTTTTATTTCTTATACAGATCATTGCTCCTCCTGAACGCAAGTACTCTGTCTGGATTGGAGGTTCTATTCTTGCTTCCCTGTCTACTTTCCAGCAGATGTGGATCAGCAAACAGGAATATGATGAAGCTGGCCCATCCATTGTTCACCGCAAATGCTTTTAAATTGCTTTATCTTTACATGTCTCCACAGTGTGAATGTATTCCAGAAAATACAGTCTTATAGTTTCATTCCATAAATCCTTCATCGTAATTAATCTAATTAATTGGATACTGTGTATTTTTTTAATAAATTTTAATTATGCTATGAAATTGCTGCTCCTATTTAAAAATAACAAAAACAAAAGCCAGGCCGTGCATCTGTGGAGATGCCATTACAGCTGGTTTGAAGCTCCATCTTGTGACATGAATTTGTTACTACACTGTACTGGGCTTAATGGAAAACGGTGGTACCTTTAGCTCAATGATACTAGTGCCAGAAAATGCTCATCTATCAGGCCCCACGTTCTCCAAGTTTAGCTTCAGAAAACATTTTAATCTGCAAACAGAATCTGTTGTGATTTTTCCAAAGTTCTGGGCAGTACCAAAGGAGCATAGCATCTGTTTGGTATCAGGATGAGCAGGGGCACTCTGTTCTACCCAGCCATAATCTCTCTCCATATCACTTCTTAATTCACAGCTGTCATGCTGGAAAAGCTAATTTCGTACAGGACATGGCCCAGAGGTGTACAATGTGTACTACATTTCTATGTTTTCTTTGAAGAAACAAAACCTGTTCCTTTGGGAGCATATCTGAACACTAATGTTAGGTTGAACATATGACTTTCCTATCGTATGCCCTCAGGATGAGTGCAGCCTATTATTTTTATGTTGTGATTTCTAGCAAGATCTAAAGAGTAATTAAGCTGGCTTAATACACTTTCTCTTCAGAACTTTTTTTTTGGTGGGGGAAGGGGAATGAGTGATGTAATCGAAGCAGCTAAAATAATTCACACAATTTTCTTTTTCTGTGATTTTTCTGATTCCATTTATAAACTTAAATACATCAAAACTGATAGTCAGCTAGAAGTATACGCAGAGAAACTGAATTTAGTAATACTGTCTGAAAAGTATATATATATATATGAATAAAGAATTCATCAAGACAGACGTGGAAAAGGTCACTTCTAAGGAACTTGCTGCAATCTGCATTCATTAGAGTTCAGGATAAAGGAGGATACTATTTATTTTTTGTTAACCTATTTTCCTCTCTAAACTCAACAGTTTATCTCACTTGCCTGTTACTTGTTATCTTTCAAACTGTAAGCTCTGTGCAACAGCAACTGTTATTTACCATGTCTGCATAACCCCAGGATTCCAGATCCTGTCCAGCTTCTGAGTGTGTTAGCACATGTTGCAAACCTCTTTGTACTAACCTTATTATTTAAAGTATAGGTCATCTAAGTTCTTGGAACAGTTACTAAATAAACTCTTGTAAAAGCAAATAACTTTGTATGGTTCTTCCTTCTAACTCTGTCTAGATCCCTTTATCTAACCCTAGATATACCCAGGGAATCCTTTTCAGGGTAAGAAGTGTCTTTGAATTTAAAGTTTCTACTGGAGAATTGCTGCAGAAGACATATTTCTCCAAAGGACTCTGATGCATCTCTGCTATCCCAAGATGTGATGAAGGTCAGCTCTCAAGTAAAGGATTTGTGTTTTACTAAGTGTTTTCTGTCAGCTGAAAATTGAGATATACAAAGTCGGAATGGGGAACAAAGATGAGAAAAAAATCACCCAAACTGATGTAGTTGCCTCTACTACATATAATGTAGATTCACTGAAGCAGTGAAGAGATGTACATAGCTGGAAGTCACAAAAAGCCAACCACTGTTAAAAACCTCCAATTCTCAGAAGACAACTAAATCTGATGTGATGAAAGAAACATTATTTATTTCAACACAGTTACTATTGTTTGAAGTTAATTTTATTGTGTTTTATAGGTGAAATTTGTTTACAGATTCAGGGGTAATGCCACTGAACTCCATCTTGGCAGAGCAACAAAGTAACTTCAAAACAGGCTAGAACAATAAATATCAAACCATTCAATCTAAAATGTATAAATATAAAAGTAATTTCTGAAAATGTAGGAAAAACAGGAATCCATTTTTCTGTTTTGGCCTTTTGTAGAATGACATTGATTTTCGTCCATCTGTATCACCTCAGATCCAGCACAATTATCTTTATGTCTTTCCCAACCACATGGGTACACGGCTGCAGAAGAAGTCAACCCATTACTCACAGGAATCAGTTTCAGTAAAATAGCCAGCAACTTCATTCATGAACTAAGTCTGTAAAGGACCACTGAAAAGGGCCTGCTTGGAACAAAAAAATCTCAGCATTTTTCAGAGTTGGACTACCTTCTCATTACTCCTGCAATCAACAACAAAAGGACAGAGCAAAGCAAAGAACCCTGGCCTCTCCTTTTGAGGACTAATACTGACATTCAGAAAGTCTGACAACAAAGTAATTTCTAATGTCTCTCAGCATTACTTCTTTGTATTCGATCACTTTATTTTGACCTATACAAGATGGTTCTGTATTTGAAGTGAGGCCCATTAAACAAACCCAAATCCTTAATTATTCAAAGGTAAAGACTTATCAGTAATGTCACTGTTATCTGGAAGACAACTCTGATTGACTCTACTGCTCAGCCATACATATAGCTTACTATGCTATTAAGACATCAAAAGATATGGTAGCCAAGGGAAAATTATGGTCAATGAAAGAAATAGGGCTTAACTTACTCATAGCTGTACTTTTGAGCAGCTGGGATGTTCTACTGGGGCACTACACTTAGAGAGATGACCTGAACTGATTCTTTGTTTAAAAATTGAAGAGCTCAGGAATAACTTCCATTTGAAAATGTGTCTTTTGCTCCTTCAGAAAGCAGGTAAGAGTGTTGACTGATGGTAACTGCCTGTGGTTAGCCACCACTTGAATGGTAATGTGCAACACTGATTTCATTGCTGCTATTGACTGCTTAAGTAGTCTCCTGATATCTACCTTAGTCAGCCAACTAAGAGTAATGAATCGTTAAAACAGGGGGAAAGTTATTAAGAAATCTAATCTCAAGCACTTGTGATTTCTGTTTGCAGCAGAACCATGGGCAAGAACCTCTGTGTTGTATTATATACTTACGTTAAATAACCTAGGGTCCTTTGTATGAGGATGGAATCCCTTCTTTTTACAAGCAGACACTTCTAACATGCCAGCATTAGTAAGACTGAAGATGCCAGTGCTGGAAAGCAAACCAAGAAACACCTGTTATACACAGCTCCCATAACACATCACATATAAATGGCTTAGCTTAAGAGAAGGACAATAGAATGTCACTTGGTAACCTTTGATACACAGAAGCCCAGGCTGAGTTGGCTTTTTAAAGGTGTATTAAATCAAGAGGAGTTGTATTCCTAGAAAGGAAGAGATGAGAGAAAGGGGAGAAAAAGAATCACAGTGCTGGTCCTATTCCCATTAGGCAGAGTAGCCTACTGAAGGTTAAAGTTAGTCCACACAGGAACAGATATAAACCAGAAACAAGTGTTCTGGATTGCATTTCATCCAGGGCAACTTAAAAGAGAACAGCCTTTGAGTTAGCTGTGTAAATAACTAGTGGTGATTACTGCTCTTTTAGGTAATCACATTAGAAAATTAGAAAATGCACTGCTGCACACCTGTGATCTAACACTTTTTGTATTGAATGAAATGTTAGAAACCCCACCCTTCTGAAAGAAGATTGATACCTATTAACTGAGAGACAGTAGCTGATAATAAATGTTACAGATTAGAGCTGGTTACAGGGTATCAGCACAAATTGTGAAAGAAGTTTGGATGATCAGAAATTTGAAAAGGTATACAGACATGCTCATATGGTTACAAAGCCTAATGCTTGTGCACTTCAGTCTGTATTCACAGCTGTACTACCTGAACGGCCCACATAGGAAGTTAAGCATCCAGGACAGGATTTGTTGAAGTCATCTACAGAGGCAGATGGCCAGAAAGAAAGGTTGAAGAAATGCACAGTCTGAACAATGGAGTTAGTCCTGGTGCCTTGAAATGCCAAGCACACCAAAGGAGAATCATGAAATTGCTGAGGTTAAAAGGAACCTCTGAAGATTGTCTAGACCAACCTCCCTGGCAAAATCACTTTGAGCAGGTTGCTAGAACCATGTAGAGTCAGGTTTTGAGTATCTCCAAGGATGAAGAGTTAACACCCTCTCTGGGCAACCTGTTCCATTACAAACCTTCACATTAATATATACACGGTTCTGGGTTTTTTTCCAGATACGTCTTTTTTGTAATTCATGAAATACAAAAATAGATTCTTATTATCAAAAAAAGTGATCTTCATCCTTCTCCTTTGCAAACTGCAATTTTCATATAATTCTAGAGAAATATCCCTAATCTCCCTCCACTTCCTTAATCAGACAAAATGAAGATAAATCTGTGGTAAGGCACTGGCAATGAGAACTCCAAAATAATAGTTCCTGTCATTACTACTTTGTTGAGCAGAATATAAGAACAAACAAAATTTAAAACATAGGTCTGGGAAGAGAGGAGAAGAGAGAAACCAGAAACGATGCTGTGCATAGAGTATGACTGAAATACAAGTNCGATTATGGCATTAGAAAGTAATAAAATATCCCTAAATCAACATAAACAGAAGTTGCACTGGCAGAAGCACATCCACTATGTCAAAAGGATGCCTCAATTGCATTAAGAAATACTCTGTGGAGAACATTGATGCTCATTTACATCACTACAATTAAAATTAAGTAAACAAAGNACAGACATGCTCATATGGTTACAAAGCCTAATGCTTGTGCACTTCAGTCTGTATTCACAGCTGTACTACCTGAACGGCCCACATAGGAAGTTAAGCATCCAGGACAGGATTTGTTGAAGTCATCTACAGAGGCAGATGGCCAGAAAGAAAGGTTGAAGAAATGCACAGTCTGAACAATGGAGTTAGTCCTGGTGCCTTGAAATGCCAAGCACACCAAAGGAGAATCATGAAATTGCTGAGGTTAAAAGGAACCTCTGAAGATTGTCTAGACCAACCCCCCTGGCAAAATCACTTTGAGCAGGTTGCTAGAACCATGTAGAGTCAGGTTTTGAGTATCTCCAAGGATGAAGAGTTCACACCCTCTCTGGGCAACCTGTTCCATTACAAACCTTCACATTAATATATACACGGTTCTGGGTTTTTTTCCAGATACGTATTTTTTGTAATTCATGAAATACAAAAATAGATTCTTATTATCAAAAAAAGTGATCTTCATCCTTCTCCTTTGCAAACTGCAATTTTCATATAATTCTAGAGAAATATCCCTAATCTCCCTCCACTTCCTTAATCAGACAAAATGAAGATAAATCTGTGGTAAGGCACTGGCAATGAGAACTCCAAAATAATAGTTCCTGTCATTACTACTTTGTTGAGCAGAATATAAGAACAAACAAAATTTAAAACATAGGTCTGGGAAGAGAGGAGAAGAGAGAAACCAGAAACGATGCTGTGCATAGAGTATGACTGAAATACAAGTCTGAGCAACTTACAGAAAACAAAGTCACAACACAATATTTATGCCCTTCATCTGTGTTGACATATACTCTTCGCATTTGATCATATTTTAGGAGAAGGAGCAGAGAAAAATATCTACATATTACTTAAAAAAAAAATCAGAACTCACTCATTATGCTTTGGTGAACAAACAATTGCAATGGCCTCTGGCAACATTAGCTGATAAGAACAATGAGTATGAAGATCANTTTCTAGGGGTTTTTTCACATAGTATGTATAGCAAATATAGAAAAGCTAGAATTTATGAGTCATACATACATGGATCCAACCCAAAGTGAGAAGATCATACTGATCCTGAATGCCAAATAATTCTTCCACATTCTCCATGTCACAGTAGTCTGGTCCTGCAGTTTGCTTTGGCACTATTACATGTGTAATAGTAAATTCATTATGTGTCTGTAAAACAAACATTGACTTAGAGTGGAACAAACTAACTGATGAATAAATGCTGAATCAGAATCTGAAAGATGTCAGCCTATCAGCTAAAACAAAACAAAACTCTGTAGCTCCACTGATTCCAGTGCAGCTCTACTGACATTCTGCACCTGAAAATATGCCTTAGCATTTTATTATAAAAGCATACAGGGTAGTATTAGTCACATCACAAGATTGTTGTATTGACATGTTCTGTAAGATCAGTGTGAAAAGACTGTCCTTTAAAATAATTAAAACCACATAACAGAGGTTTCAGAAAACTGTAATTATTTTCTGTGAAACTTGGAACATGTCAATTGTTGCTAATCTTTCTCTTCATACAATTCAAATACATTTGGAATGATCTTTAAAATTCTTTGTATGCCAGCATCAGCCATGACACCTTTCCCTGCTCTCAAAGGACATTAAGTGTTATCTACGTCAAAGGGAAAAAAAACAGCCTGAAAATCAGATGTTCTACAGCTAGTTGTGGGATTTTCTTCTTTTTTGTTGTGCCATTATGAATTTGATGACTCCAGTGGATTCTAGCAGTCTTTATATTTCATTGTCCTGTAACTAAATCTCACTTACCTTAGATGAATGCCAGGGAAAGTACTGGAAAAAGCCTGTGTTGTACAGCACACTGAAAAATTCACTACATTTTATAACAGCAGCAGTGTGCTTTGATCAGATGTTTCCCCAATAAAGCAAGCCCACAACGCTGAAGTGATCACTCAGGTTATAATATGAAGTTCATTACATTAAAGACTAATCATTTAGATCGGCTCTGGAATCAATACATCACAGGATAATACAGTACAATCAAATACGTTTTCCCCATACAAATGTGAGGGTTAAACTGTACCAGTTTTCCACAGAGAATTCCACATGTCTCTATTCCTCTTACTGTATTTGCTTCTGCTAGCAGCAGAAATTTGTGACAGAGATCCCTGGGCAAAATGACACCTCTC
>WEIV01018617.1:86301-101110 GCA_013390005.1 Calyptomena viridis
AAAAAGTACAAAGTAGAAAAAAAACCTGCTCTCCTCCCAGAAAAAAAAAAAAAAAAGGAGGAAATACGCACTAAATCATCAGTTTATGAAACTTCTATAGTACAGTGATTTCAATAAAGAGATATTAATTTATATTAGCGAAAGGTGTGACACAGCTACTTCTTATCTTAAGGAAAGATTAGCCTTTTTACTATCAATTATTATCTCTCTTTTGTTTAATAGGTGTGTGATGACTAATGTTTTTGTTGTAGGTGTAATTTATAGCTAAGGCCAACTTTCAAGGTTTTTGGTAGGATCACTGCAGTGACTTCCCAGTCAGAAATATACCTGAATGTGCCTGTTTCCAGGTGGGATAAAAAAAGTTTCTCTGAATTCATAGCTATCCCTGTAGCTTTCTGTGACAGCCCTGGCAGACAAAACAATATTGTTTTTAAAGTAAAACCAATGCCCAATGTTTTCTACTTATGTGAAGGCTACTACAAAATAATTCAGAGGCTGTAGGCAAGGGAGGGAAAGAGACCATGTGTTTAATCCTACTGAGTGAGAAGGAGGCATGTTAGATGCCCTTTCTCGATTGGGGTGTTTTCCCTAGATTGCGGGCCACAGCCAAAACTTTATCATGAAATGTTTTGATTTTGAATATAACATTTAGCTTTAACAGTAGAGAAAGCATGCAAATATGGGAGCATAACACAAGAGACACCTGTGCTCCTTCTAACAATTCTCACTGGGCAATTCCAGCTGTTTTAAGCTCAGTATGAAGATATATTTGGAATTTATTTTCTAGAGGGTGAAAAAACCAAAGTAAAACTATTTTGTATACAAACGGAGGAAAAAAATCTGTTAAAAACTAAGTAAATACATATTTGGCTAAAAAGGAAGCAAAAATATACTTTGCTTATTTAGCAGAGTAAGCAAATACTGCACAGACACCACTAATGCCACACATCTCTCCCTCTGTTTGCAATTATCAGCTTGGACCATTATCCACTCATATAATTGGCACCAGAATCAAACTAAGTACTGTTAAAATAGTGTATTTTTAATGTGTAAACTTTCAACCAACTTATTCAGAGACCTTTCACATTTACCTTTTAGATCAATAATTTAATATCCAGTAATCAAGTACCTGAACCAAAATAAAACATGAACAACTAGTGGAGAAAGGTATGAGAAATTCAAGCTGCAGTGGCTGCCATGGACTATGTGTGCACTGAGGGAAAAGGAGTGCTGGGAAAGAACTGAGAGATTCTGCGCAAAACATTTTTTAAATGCCAGGAAACCATAACCCTACCTTAATAATGTCTTGTTTTTCTGGTACTGCACATTGGTGATAGTCTCGGTGAGCAGGCAGCTTTTCTACAAATAACCTAGAAAATTAAAAGCGCATGTGTTTGCCTCAGAACTTAGAGAAATATCCATAATAGCTTTCATGTTGGCAGAAAAAGCAATTTCACATAACTGTTAAACATGGAATTCCAGATGACTTGGAGCAGGTTTCTGTACACATTTAAAATAACACATTATTGTATGGACCTGCATAGGACACGCAGGGTAAGGACAAATTATTTTGCACATCTGATATATATTTTGGTATTCATCAGTAGCGGATTGCATTATAAAGAAGGACTAAATAGCAAGCAGCACCTAAAAATATCCATCAAAAGCACCCTCCACTCTAGTCAGCCTTAATAAATATTATTTCTACTCTCTTTATCTGTCCTTAGCCAAAATGCTGAATCTTAAATTGAAGTCAAGAATGCAGCACTGACTACCATTAAAGCAGTTATTTTTACCAGACCAAGCTGCACAGCTAACTGCAGTATTAACATACCCGACAGATAAATTATGGCAACACTCAGCTGCAGAGTTTGGAATACACAGCTGCTATCATTCTTTCAGCAAGCTGCACAATGTTCACTTCCAGGCCCTCTTTTTATGGAGATAGATACATTTAAAATCAAGTGGGATAAGAAAAGTTTGGTCTAGTTTTCAGAGTATAAGGAAAATAAGGAGGGAGGAAGCATGTCTCCTATTATAAAAATTTAAAAACACATCATAAAAAAAATATTTCAGAAGTAATAAAACAAATCAATCAACCCTACAGCAAAACTACCTAGGTTAAATATTTAAATCTGCCACTGATATATTTTTCAGCTGACCATTCTGAGTGTTGCAATGAAAGCTGGCCAGATTTATTCTTTTGGGGTGGGGAGATTAATCATACAATGAACATATATTGTAGATTTTGCATCTATTCCTGTAAGGAACAATAAATTATACTTAACCCTTTTGCAGAAGGAAAGTAAAAAAGAAGCAAAAAGCCTTTTTTTTTAAACATAAAACTCATGTTTAAGTGCTGTGCAATACTACCATCTTTAAGATCAGTAGATGCTCATAGGGCGTGACTACTAACGGCTCAGAAATCTTATCTAAAAGTTGTTTTTTAAGTCAGATACTGTATTTAACCAACACGCTGATGTATACAGAATAATCTGGCAGCAACAGTACTCATAGTATGGCCTGGCACAGTAAACTCAAACCTCTGTATATGAGCTAATTCATGGCTGGCAGTTAACAGATGGATAGGACTACCACACAAACAGGTGAGGTGCAATTTTAACAAAGCCTGTGCTTAGCACAAAGATCTTCAGAGGACAAAGCTATTCTGCAAGAACACACTGAACAATTTTCTCCTTATCTAAAGGAGTTTTCACTGTGGCTCTCCAGTTTACGCAGAATTATAAGCTGTAATGACTACGACTGGTTTCTTACGTTATGAACTTATTATAAAAAACAAACGCGTTCTCCAGGTTTCCCTCCTCCATATACACTGATGCCATTCGCTCCATCTCTACTCCAGATCTAAAGTAGCGGCGTGGAGTGATATCTTCATTGATTGTGATATTGCTGCCAAGTTTGCTTAAGGCACGTACTCTCTCTTCTGGAGTCACAGAGATGTCTGTGTGGTCAGGAATAGCTACTAGCTTTTTCTGAAAAAAAGAACAGACTGAACAGCAAAGACAATATTCCATTTCACTTTCAGTAAGCAGTCTCAGTCAAGAAACTCAAGGGAAATCTTATTTTCTGCTCAAAATAGGCATTGGTTTCCCTACCATTAGCTACAGTTGAAACATTCTAACATGTTTCTCAGTTGCAAATAAATTGTGATTGTAATTAAAAATAAAAAGTGATCTTATGCCCCTCCCCTCCCAAAAGAAAAAAAAAAAATTAGGAAAACCCTTGTGGAAAAAAAAAAAAGCAGAAATGACCAAAGATAATAAAAGTGTGTCGTCTTTAGAATCCCACACAGATGAATTCTACAAGGTTCTGTCTTAAGTTTTTGAAATAATTTGATGTATAACCTGAATACTCAGACTCCTATTACATGATGTATAGGGTTTGACTTCTCGGAATAGTTCATGCAACAAAGAGCAGTAAGTTCCCCTGGTCAGTCAACAGTTCACTTCCAATCTTCATTTCCAGTTTTAAATGAGGCAGTTAAAGCCTAAGAAGTTAGAACCAACTACTGAAGAAGAAGCATGGCTCCTTATTATGGTCATTACCTTCCTGTTAAGTAGCTAAATGATTGGCTACTGCAAGTTTTTTCCTCTTACTTTGACAAAATTTTTTACTTATTCTATTCAAAACATTCATTTCAACTTCTTAAAAACCTGAGTGCTGAAACCCCCTAAACCACACATACAGAAATGTAATAAATTCCAACAAAACCATCAGGCAGAATGTGGGAGGAACTGGAGCATGCAGGAAGAGACCCATGGAGCTGACGGCCAACACTGCTAGACTGTTTCCTAGTGGAAAGAGAAGTTGCTCAGCCACTGAAGCATTTCTTTTAATACATACCAATGAGCTGACAGTGAATGGTTGTTCCATGTTGTTGTCTCCCTGCAAACCAAGGAGATTGCTCTTTTCCTCCAGAGTCTCCATCTGACTGAAAAGGGCAGTATCAATCCAGGGTTCAATATTTGCAACTGGATCTCTCAGGGTTTAATAGCCCAAGGGAAACTTGAATACATTGATGGTGGTCATGTGCTGGAAAAAATAAGACAAGTCATTCAGATTAGAAATAAATTCAAATGTCACGTAAGTTTGCATGCCAGAATTCACTCATTACTTTGGTGACACAGTACTTCTGTATTTAATAATAAATTAAAATTTACCAGCCATCCAGAATTTAAATTGCAAATGCATGGAGCCTTTCAGAGCAGTTCTGGGCTAGCTGACCNGAGCAGTTGTGGGCTAGCTGACCTGTACTAATGTTATTGCAGTGGATTTGAACACGACATGACAAATTGTTTTAACAATTTTTATAGCAACTTAAAAAAAAATAAATTTTCAAGCATTAAGTGAAAAACTCAGAAGTTTGAGGATTAATCACAGAGTCTGTGCTTTCTTGAGCATATGTTTTGACAAACATATTTACAAACAGTGTGAATCTGGCATCTTTTTTTCCTGCTAAGCCTATAATTAAAAATAAAACTTTACACACAAACATGTATCAGTAATATAAAGCCCAGAAAATACTTCAAGCACTATGTGTTCCACCTGCACAGCTTGCCGACTTCAACAGCACTCAAAATACCATGAACTCTGATGAGTCAACTGATAATAATTGCTCCTTGCACAGCTTTGAACAAGTTAAGACAAGTATTTAGATGCTGTGGTCATCAGAAAAAACCCAAGACTAAACCAAAACAAAAAACCCAACACTGAAAGAGGAATGGATTATTTAAATTACACAGGAAACGTGAAAATTAAGTTTCTAATGTGTTTTTTCCTTTCTGTGCACTCAGTCTAAACAGATTTGATCCTGAACGTCAAAGGCATTTTATATGTTGCAATAAATATGCTTTTTGCAAAAGCACAGAGTGGGTTCAGCAAAGATATTTTCTCAGCACACCTCTCTCTAGAGGTCAGAGGATTCTGGGTTAGAGAAAAACAACCCTAATGTGTTTTTAGCTGGCTGTATTTCTCAAGTATTGATTTTGTATTTGTGCCTTCCTTACTTTTTTCCAAAACTAACAGTATCTATTAGATCAGTCCTTAATTTTAACCATTAGTGCAAGTATTAGAGGAGACATTAATTTAAGTAAAACACTTCCTTTAAAATAGTCAGAATCATCCAATTTTATTTGCTAAAGCCCTTACAGGTATGTTCATTCCACCTTATGGAATCAATCATACTTCACACTTTTACATATGACCTCCCAATCCCAATGAATATACTCTTGCTTGACTTTACATCAATGTTTTCCATTTTCAAGATTGCTATTCTCATGATAAGGTATGTCATAGATCCATGAATTCAGTTTCAAGGCCTGCTTTTTGGAAATGAAGGTATTCAAACTGCTTGCACAATTTGTAGAAAAAAAACCCCTGAAGCATAGCTTATACACCCAAGAAAGCAACCTCAGTTCCAGTTGCAATACTAATGGAAACAGTTCTCTAAACGATTTAATTTTATATGCATGGAGCTCTGGTGTAAATGATCAGCTTGGCAGGAGAGCCTATTCATTACCTATTCACAAACTGTGGAAAGGCCCCATGGGACAATGATAACGAAATATTTTTGTTTCAGCCTTCTCCAAGAAACATTCTGCTTCACACCTAGTTCCATCTAGAGCCCTTCTTCAGCTGAATTACTGTAGATGTCATAGACTGTGAAGGGAGAGGGCTAAAAGCCTGGCCAGAGTTCATGCCAGTCTTCTGCCCTGTGCAGCTCAGATTCTAAGCAGAAATTAAATTTTCAGTGAGAGACTCTGCATATGATCTGTGGAGTTCAGGAACAAAAACCAAAACCCAAATCAAACCAAACAATCAAGAAAAAAAAAGGAGCTAAAAAGCATTTATTTTAAAACTATTTATCAATTTCTTTATCCACCACTTGTGGATTTTTTATTTTATTTTCCCCCAGAAGCAACTGGGACATCAATAGCTGAATGAAGGCTGGATTCAGTCCAAAGTATGCATCCAAGCATAGTAAACTGCAAAATATTCTAGTCGCTCAATGCATAACAAAAAATTTGGTTCAAAAGTAAAGGTGTAGAAATGTATTTATGTTCAATTCCTTATTATGTTAGCAGCTTCTGAGCAAGAAAAGTGCTTTTTAAGGCTTTCTCCCTAGTCTAGTGAGGAAATGCATTGAGATGCTTCCCTACTGAGGACATGGGATATGGATTAAATGCTTCTTTCAACTACTACCACTCCTTGAAGACCTTTAAGCCTAGCTGGTAGGCAAGCACAAAAAGTTAGTGCAGCAAGTGGAAAACACAAGAGCCACTAATTAGTGGTTTGGTTTATTTTGGTTTTGGGGGCAGGTATTCCCAAAGAGGTCTTTGTTAAAGAAGCCTATGGTATTCCCCAGACAAAATCTCTCTGGAAATGGCACAGGAAGACATCATGGAACCCTGTTCTTGCAACTTGACTCTCAACTTGGTTTCCTCTAAAAATATTAAAGTTATATCTATAAGTTAATTCAGTGAATTTTTAACCTAAAGAAGCATTAATAGTAATAATTTTACAAAAGTGTAATGGCAGGTATTTTAAAGAGGAGACATCTGGAAATAGCAGAAACTCACACTTCCTCAAAATTGTCTCAGAGCCTGGAAAGGATGAAGAAGCTCTGCAGAGAGCATAAGACAAGTCATAGTGCAAGAACATAGCAGAAGAATGGCTGCAAATAAAACAGGAAGCAGACTTCTTAAATTTAGTTTCAGGAACACATTAAAAACCAGACACTGTAAATAAAGAAGAAATGGTACGATTAATTTGTATCACTTTAACAAAAATGTCAAATTAGACTCAAATATATTAGCTATTTCAAGTGGCAGTGTAACTTAAGGGAAAAATCAAAAAAAGAACATGAGCTGTCTTATGACTGCACTCAAATATATTATCCTTAATATGTGGACACACTGGTAGAATAATAAATGATTAAAATGCAAAGCAGCTCCCTGCAATGCCTCTGTGCATAATGTTCCTCATGGCACAGCTTCACAGTCACTTTCAGCTGGTTTAAGGGCATGACCCTGCCAAGGGGCTCGCCTCACCCTCACCATACTTCTTTGTACTCTTACTTTGTTGGCTCCAGTGACTTCAAGGCAAGTTGTAGCTGATCCCAATTAAAATTAAATAGACTTTTAAAATTAACTACTTCCTTTTCAAAATCAAAATGCAAAGGAGGAGAAAGAACCATGTGCCCAGAAAAATACAGACTAGTCCCTTTCTGAGGCAATGCTGTCCTACATTGATATAAGCTGGCTTTGAAAAGGACCGTAAGAGCTTGTACAGCACGTGCAAAAATTGCCTGGTCCTGAGAAGTGACTCTGTTTTCTGAAAATAAACTTATATTTCACTTTACAAGAGCAAATAAAAATCAAATACCTCTCTGTATAACTGAACCTAATTATACTCAAATATACAAAGTAGTTATGCTAATACAGTGACCTACACTCCAACCACAGGGGATAAATAGCAACACTAGCTTGAAGCTGTCTTAGTCTATTAGACTAAAGTGCTCTAAATTCTAAGAGTAAAGATGCATTTTCCTGCTTTACTATTTCAGGCATTCCAATTAACTTAAATGGACTTATAGGTAATGTTTGTTTGAGAAGAAATGCCTGGACATTTATCATGCAAATCAAGTTTTTTTCTAATTACGAGTTTTCTGATAGTCATTACCAGAACATAAAAATACCCATTCAACAGTTAAGAAACTTTTCTTGATTTCATTGGTAATAGCACTCCTCACTAAATCACATTTCCTCCTCAAAAAGTATTTTTTTTCCTCTATGATCCATCTTACTATGCTATGCATTAATCCCTGAAAAATCCAGCTTATTAAATCTAAGCACTTCAGCCACAGGAAATAGGGCAAAGTGAGAAAAATCAGCATTTTAAATGGCATTGAAAGTCATTCTTTCCGTTCAGGCTAACAAGCACTGTATCAAGTACCAAGGAAGTGAAAAGCAGAGAGAGCAATTTTAACTGAAAGTGTATGCAAGTAGTAGTACACGAAGATAGAATAAGTATATCAAGACATATCAAGTACCTTAGCAGTAGGCTAATAAGACAAGAGATGGTATGAGAAGATCTGGAGAATGCAGGCACAAACTCCCATGCTTTTCTGAGAGGTATGATATCACAATTCATCACAAATTCTCCAATGCCCTCAGTTTGCTGCATGCTGATGTTTCAAACAACTGCCAGGATGGATGGATGGATGTGGACAAATGAGCCACCCTGCCTGTGCTCCAAGCCCAAGAGCCACAGCCCTGCCAATCTTCCACACTACGTAACTGCAGTGTGATAGTGAGAGGTGACACACGGCTGCACAGCAAGGCTTGCCAGCTCAAGTGCAGTATTAATATTATTAAGTCACACAGTTTGTCTTTGCAATGTCTTCAGTGGAGCCAGCTGGGCAGAAGGAGCTTGTGTCTGTCTTCCTGCCTTGCTGTGGCAGACTCCAATGTCTGATTAGTATGGTGTGTCCTTCACTGACACAACCCGGCTGTGTGAGATGACTGTGCCAGCAAAGTCACCGAGGCCAAGCAGGACCAGGCTCTGCCCAAGGCTGCACACAGTGACTGAGGCACCACAGCAGGAGCTGTGAGCTCCAGCTCTCTGGAGAGGACACAGACACAAAGAGGAGTGAGCTCACAGTGTAGCCACCTGCAGAGTGTGAGGACTGAATTTCAACATCTTGTCCTCATCTGGAGGCTGCTTTTCCTTCTTCGGTTTTTCACAAGAGGTTTTTAAATGTTGAATGAGCTTTTTAGATTTTTAAACAAGTAACCGACAAACTTCAATAAATACTAGTTTAATAACTAGTTTTCACTTCACAAGATTAGTTACTTTGAAACATTAGTTTCCACTTTGAAACATATTTTTAAACTCCGAGTTCTAAAACTGACTTCACTACTGTCAGCAACACTTGTCAATATTTTGACTATAGGTCTTACTAAAAAGCTGCATTAAAGCGATCACTGGTAAAATTTTCCAAAGCACTTTTTTATTCAAAGACTAGGTTCTAAGAATAACAGGGGCTTATTTATGCAATGATTTATACTTTGCATATTTGTATTAGTGGATTATTTCAGAATTTCTAATCCTTTTGTTTGATATATTGATGGAATGTAAAGCCCAGATGAGGTTCCCACCAAAATCATTCACATCAGTCCATTGAGATCAGGATCCTTACAGTATATCTAGAAATACCTGCTAATACATAAGCTAAAATGTAGCATAATTCCACTTTTTACATACTCTTGAGAGAACCATTCTGCATTCATCCCATGGCAAGAAAAAGCTTACATTAATATTGTCATGAAAAGTTAACACAGTCATACTTCATTTTACTATACTAGGAAGTGTAATGATTACAGAATCCTAGAATAAAGATGCAGCTCAAACCATAAAGAGGTCAGTTCTCATTAAAATATCCAAATTAGCAAGTGCAAATAACACCTTTTAATTACCCGTGATGGAACTAAATTGTCTCAGAAAACTTTAAATAGGACACACCAGCAATTGCCACATGAAGGTAGAATACTCTTTCATGCCAATAAGTCACCCACGAAGCAGATACTTCTAGTTCTGGACTTGGAAGTGGATGTTCAGGTGAATTTGGGGAAAAATAGGTTAGAAATACAGGCACCCATCTCATTCAGCTCTTTTTGAAATGCCAGGCCATGCATGGGCACAGCACATAATAATTTATATACACATTTGGGTTTGATATATAAATATGCTAAATACCAGCCTAAATAGCAAACTGTCTTCTGTTGGTTCTCTCCAAAAAGAAACAGCATGTTCATCTGTCAACATGCTTTTTGTAACAAGTTCAGAATCACAGCAAGTGATTCAGCTGGTATAGTAAATAGTCTCTTCTGGAAAAAGATAACAAAGCACTGAATGTCACGGCAAGATCATTCTCTTGTGCAGAGGAAATACCCAATCAACAAATCCCAACAGAATAGCCTTTCAATGAAAGGAGGCACTGTGAGGAGCCATTTCCTGAAAACCCTGCACCTTTTAATGGAAATGTCTCGTCACAGTAGGAGCTGCTACTAAACTCGGCTGTAGAAAAGCCCATCTCAGTAATAGATTTAACACTGGGCCTTAGCTCCACGGCTTCATTTAAACTGCACTGCCAAAACCTCCTCCCATGCTCCATTAACTCCCGAAGGCAACTTCTCAGCTATACAATCATCTCTCCTAGAAGCAGGTCAAGATTATTTCTTCTTTTTCACTGGTGAAGGATCAGTGCCATCCACATCCCAGCACACTGCCCAGAGGTCTCTCTGCAAACTGTATCAGTAGTGTACAGACAGTAGTACCTTTACTGGCCTGGGTGTTGAGAGGGAGAAATTACATGTAGGGAAGATTCTCCATGCACTGATCTACCAAAACCAAGCCTTGCTTATGTAGTTAGGCCACTCAGTGCTGTATATTACATCATAAAAATGAACTTTATTTTCATCTAAAGAAAAAGTGGGTGGCACAAGGGTCTGTTTTCCCACAGTTAAAAAGAAGTTAGAATTATTTGAAGACTTTTAAAGTTGTTCTGCAAATATTTGGATGACTGCGGTTGATCAATGTAGTTCCTTGAATATCACTGACTGGCTGTTTTCTAGGTACAGCTTTCCTTTTGGCACAGATATGAACATTACTGTACAAAGTAGCTATGTCAATAAAATTAGATTGCTACTGGGTCTGCCAAGACTGACAAAACACTGCAATATGCAGATAACATCCAACATGGCACATGCAAGAATGCAGAACATACAGGCTTTTCCTATTGCTTCAAAGCACAGAGAGGACCTCTGACTTTCAACCATTCTTTCATTTATTTTTAGGCAGACTGTTTTGAAATCAACACCTAGTATGTTCGTGCTACTATAACATAACCCTATGCATTTGGGCATGCTGGCTCACTACCAGATTTATTAACAAGCTCTGTCTACAAAAATATTAGTGACTTTTAAGAGAATGTCCTGAAAAATGTACTGGAAATACTGAACAATCAATTGTGCACTGTGAACCGACACTTCTTTCTCTAGTGATTTCTTGTGTCAAAACAAAACACAATCCCTCCCCCCCCTCCCTTCTTTGGTAACGCTGTTCAGTTTCAGCAGAAAAGCATTTTCAACATAATGGGTAAAGTATCACCAATGGCAGAATGTCTTGGATTACAAGCAGTAGCCTTCTCAGGCAGTCAGTGAAACATACTTATGCAACACAGAACAGTGCCTTTCCAGTGACCCACTAAAAAAGGATGTTCTAGATGAGGTGTAGAAAAAACAGTGCCATTTCCTTCCTTTAGAAAATTCACAACAATCCCCCATTAAAATTAGTGTACCAGGGCACAGTAAACCAGAAGAGGACAGAAATAAAAGAAATAGCTCTTGTTCTATAATTTGTTCTTTGATGATTCAACTGAAATACCAAAAAAGGAAATACCTGTAGTACAGAACATGGTACACTGATAAAACTAACATCACTGATAAAACTAACTTCCACCATGAAGAGAAGAAGATGTGTTGCTAAGGGAAACAAATGAGAGGCTAAAATCAGCATAGAGGCCTTTTTTTTTTCCTACCTCCAGGAAACAAATAAAGCATGATTCCTTGCAATGCCTTAGGTTTCCCAGATTTTTCTGCCTGTAGCCCTATTTCTCACAAAGTCCCAGTAGGCTAGGAGGGTTAAGAATCTTTTGATTCTTCCTATAAAAGGTAATGATTTTTCTGCCAGTATTTGCTACTTCATTTTGAACACTTTCAGACTCCATAACTTCTAATAAGGACACTTGTTAATTGAGTAACTGGCTGTAACAATCAATTTCTGTTTCTATCTGAGGACAAATTCTTAATCTGTTTTACTTCATATGGCTCATAATACAGGAGAGAAAAGAAAGGAGAATCAAATCTACTTGGCATTTCTGACATAAAAATGCACAGTTCATCTGAAGTCTATTAAATTGCCTGCAAAGAATAAAGCATGTCTTCAAATCTAGAAAAAAATAATTTGGGGCATTAGTTCAAAGAATTCCAACTGTTTTGTACACTAATGGTTAAGTAAGCAAAGGGTAGGTAAGAAATGGGTAGTAATATTACCTACAGGATGATGTGTGATCAACCAGTACAAATAACTACCATTTAATCTGGCATGTTTCTGTAGTACGATGGTTATATTAAGATAATACAGTTAGTTTATTTCATAATGAAATCTCTGACCTCCTACCCTAGCCTAGATGATTCAGGATGTCTCATACTATGAACAGATGGGAAAAACAACTAGAATGTCTGGATCTATGAGAATTCTGTGTGCTTCAGACTGCTTTTTCTACTTGGATAGTTACAATATTTAATTTCTCTTATGCAAGTTTGCTAAGATTGACAATGCTTAAGCACAAGTTTTATTATAGCAGCACTGGCTGTAACACAATCAGCTCACAGGGCTGCTTGACAGTCAGCTGAATTATCCAGAATATCAAAGCTGAGTACAATGATTTGTGATTAACATTTTATTCACTTGCAGGCCAATAGGCTATTCATCCCAGTGAAGCTGCACACAGACTACCCTGTTTTAATTATTTTCAAATAATTTGTTTTTCCCCCCAAGATGAGTCCATTGATCTTTGCAGCCTATACATGCTCCTTTGCATATCACCATAGGGCAATAGATATCTCTGAAGGTCTTTTGACAGTGGTTCAGAGATGCTAAAAGAGGAAGATATTTCCTACGTTGATTATGTAGTGAGCCACAGCTTCCATAATGCAATTCCTTATGTTGTGTGCAATTCCTTACGATGTGAGTCATCTAAAGCTGCCAGTAGGAAGTGGTAGGCAACGGGTTGTGTCTGAGGAGCTGACTGACTCACACCATTACCAAGAGGTATCATCAATCCTCCAGATTGAAAATGCTGGATTTTTATAAAAGGGATTTCTATGCAATGAAAGGACTTAACCACTACACATGGATCATTCAGGAACTTTAAAAGCAAGACCATTTGCTTTCATGGACTGATACTTCTATTTATAATGGAATCTATGACCAGAAAATATGTTTTCTGGCATGCCAATCTAAATGTTCTAATTTTATTAAAATTGTACAGACAAAAACTTTCTTTACATGGCAAGAAACTAATTTTCAGAACACAAACTGGAGGTGTAACCTTTGATGCAGAAACAGAATTTCAGAAGTCGGATAAAAACAGAAAAAAAACGTTATTCATACATGTCAAGCAAAAAGAGACCAAATAGATATTTTTTATACAACATTTGCTCAGTGTCTTCATGCACACCTGCCATTCCCTCAGCAGCTGAAGATTTCATGACACCCCTCACCTTGAGCTATACTCTTTCTCAGCTTAGTGATTAACTTCCAGAAAATGCCTTAAGACCTGACCTTGAGCATGCTTCATGCACATAAAGAAAACCACACAAGAAATGCCTTCACAGTATTTGCATAGCAGTACCAAGTAGTACAAACGATTCCAGGATTGATCTAGACACTGAACCCTATTTCTAGACATAATGCTACCAAATAACCCCCCTGCACTTACAGCCATTTAAAATACTATAGCACATCCCCCCAACATCAACTATGAAATTTGTACCTACACAATTATACAGAATTTGGGATGAATGCTTCCTACATTCCTATAGTGTACTACGCTTTATGAAACTCCAGGCTTATCAACACTGGCCTTTGGTTCAGTTATTCAAATGATTAGCTCTTAGACATGCACGATACCAGCAGAAATGCTTTTAGTATGTCAGAAAATTGAGCTGTTTCAGAGCAACACAATATATTGCCTGAGCAGCACCCACAACAACAAACCTAGACTCCATTCTTCTGGAAATATTTCATGAAGTTCTGGGTCTGTACTCTATTTTCAAGGACCTCACAGTCTAGGCAATTCATCAACATAAGCTAAATACAGCTTTGGAGAGTCATCCACTTTAGCCTGCAATGAGGAGAAAACCCACTTCTGTGAAGACAGAACTTTTTCAAAGCTGGTCTTCACCTGCGCAATGAACTCTCTGGGAACTACAGTCCATCCAAGATCACATAATCTCACCATCCAAGATCACATAATCTCACCACTTCCCATTCTCATTATAAGGTGGGTTTTTCCTGCCCAAGATTTCTCAGAGTATTCAGAACCATGTGTATATTAAACAAAAATAATTCCAGACCAAGAGGAATTCCCCCAGAAGAGACTTTTGGGCACCCTTCTTAAACAGGGCAGCCGGTGTGAGAGAAGTGAATTATGTTCTTCAGTGCACTTCGGAAGGACACCTGAGATCCCACAGAGGTCAAAAGGAGGCAGGCACAAAACGAAGTACATGAGCAGAAACAGCTTATCAGCGAGTTACAGATGCCCAGCGAGCACAATTTCTACTTTTTCACATTCTTTCACTTTCTATTCCAATGATCACCTGTCACACGTATATGGAAATCTTTCAAAACCAGAATATTGTTATCAGTTTGATTTCTCTCTGGAGCACGTTACATTGTAGACTCGGCTCCCTCCACCCTGTCACCACCTCTTTGCGCACACGCAAAGTCAGCAGCTCTACGCGGCCCGGGCTCGCCGCCCCCGCCTTCCCGCACACCCCCAGTTCCCAGCGACACCGCGATGCCCTCGCTGCATCCACGCACCGCGAGCCGCTCCCTCTCCCCGCCGCGCTCCCGCCCGGGGCCGCTCCCGCCCGAAGTTCCGCCCTGCCCGGAGGAGGGCTGTTTCCGACAGGCCTCCGCGGGTCGCCGCACCTGACACCCG
>WEIV01018617.1:101235-161213 GCA_013390005.1 Calyptomena viridis
CGCCGCTGCAGCCCCGCGGCTACAGGGGGGGCGAGAGGAAGCGGCGGCGGGCGAGGGCAGAGCGGTGCGGGGATGCGGCAGGCCCGCCCTCACCTGCCCTGTGTCCCCTCCGCGCTGCCGGCGGTCCCGGTGTCGATCCGGCCATCGGTAATTCAGTCTCTACCTGCTTGTGTGCCGCGGGGTGTGCACACCTCGCCTGGACTCCCCTGAGCTTTGGAGAAGGCTAGCTGAGGGCAAACACTGTTGGCACCGTTGCTTACGAAGCTCTTTGTGGGTAAGGACAAAGAGGAGGAAGGTTAAAATGAAAGAGTGGTCAGTGTAGGGCTGTGGTACCTGGGAAGAGGGATGCTGGACAGGAGAGACTTCCTCCCCAGGGTCACAGCCTGGCTTCCTGAGGAGGCAGGGCAGTGCTGTGACCTGGCCTAGATTTCTGGTGGGAATGTCCAGCCAACACAGCAGTTACTTGCTCCATGGTGAGTTTGGATGACCACCTTCTTGTCTTTCTGCTGAACTTGCTCAGGAGATATTGATGTCTTTCCTGAGGCCCAAACCTGGACATGGAAGTCTAGATGTGGTCTAAGATAGTTGTATTCAGCTTATCCTACATCCCCAAACATTGTAAGGGCATTTCCCTTCCTTTCATTGTGTGCAAGGCTGTTCTGGATGCATAGCGTCCCAACCTTGAAGTAGCGCTCTTGATGCCGGTGGCTGTGGAATGAGGCAACAGGTCCTGGCTTTAAGAACGGGAGGGACTGATTCGGGCAAGCAACAAAAATCCCATTTGTTTGAAAACTTACTTTGTTATCTTGGACTTGGGTGAAAGAGTTATGAAATAAAGGCTCCAGTGTATGTCATGGAGAGCTTTTAGTGGGGCTATTGTGTTAATCCTATCCTGAAGCGGACATGGAAGGGACACTTACAGTGCTGCAAGGACTTTGTCTGGGTAGCTAACAGTTTTCCAAGGGGAAGTGTAAAGGGTGAGTATACCTGCTGTTCAGACAGTTGACCATTCCAAGACTCCATTTCTGATGGATGGCATTAAGAAGATAAAGTTAGGCACTGCACTTACCAAAGTTTCGTACAGCCAATCTGATGAGTATATGGAAATTTTCTTGTTAGGAAACATGGCAATCCTTTCTAAAACTCAGTTAGGTCAGGCTGAACATTAGGCTGATTTAGGTCTTCAGTATTGAAGACACCACATGCTGTGTTTTTTCCCAAGCAGTGTTTGGTCACTGACCTGAATGCTTCCCTGTAACCTCTGGCAGGGTGTGTCTGTGGCTGGTTCTTGTACACACAAGAAGATGCTCTAGAAAAGTTTGAACTTGATGTCCTGGAGCAGCCCTTGGTGGCTGCTTCCAGGTTGAGTAAGCTTAATTTCACATCTGTGTCCACACAACCAGATTTTAAGGCACTGCTACATCCACCTTCATGAACCTCCCTGAACAGGCAGTCCCCAGTGTCTGCCCACAATACTTTCTGCAGCTGGACAGAGTCATGTGCTCTAGTTCATGGAGAATCTGAGTTCTAGTTCATAGCCCTGATTCTGAAGCAGGGAAAAGGCGCAACTGGTGAGAGTGGAAGCAGTTTGGTGTTTTAATTCTCTTTTTTTCCCTCACATTGTATGTTTTGTGCAATGTCATGCTGTCAGGTTCATCCTGTGCATCTCTTCTTAATGTTGAGTGGTGGTTCTGCAGATGTAAAAATGGGAGCAGAGTTGAAGGGCTTTGCTTCAAGACACTTCAAAGAGGCACCTGCTTCCTCTTTAGCAAGCTGGAATCCTACTCCCCCTGCCTTCAGACCTGAGCTCATGTCTGCATTGGGTGCAGTGTTTGTGGTGCCTGTGCCAGGTCTGCCCTGCTGTGTTATGGAGGTGGGCCAGGTCTGTTGTGAGTTCTCTGGGGTGGTCAGAACACTGGGATTCCTAAATAATGTGGTGTAGGCAAGAGCAGCCACTCTGTGTCTTGGACTGCAAACCTCTCCAGAAGTTGAGAACTCAATTCCCAGTGGTTCCATAGGTTGCTAGAGAAGGTGTGTCGTTTGTATGCAATTGCATGAAGATGTTCTTCTCATGTGTTTTTTATATTGCATGAGACAAACATGTTTTGTTAAAATGTTCATGTCTATCACCTACATTATGACTAAATGGGTTTCACTTTCTACAAGTCTTGATTGAGGAATCTGAGCTTATGCACCCACCCAGAAACACCCACAGTGCCTGAGCTACCCTGTCTTGCCCTGTAATGATGAATCCTTAGATGTGATCTTTCACCTCCTGGACTAGTCCTGTAAGGTGAGCAACTGGGACACACCAACATGGTGAACTGAGAAACTAGAAGAACTTGTCATTTGGGCCATTATAGCCAACTCCTGTCTGTTTAGATGCCAGGGTGGTCTTACAAGTGAAGATCTTTTGAGTCTGACTTGCTGCTGTTGGTAATGTGAGGAGAAGAAAACAGATAAAACACTATCAAGATGACAGATGATGTAATTTAAACAAAGTTCAGTAATACTTCAATAGAGAAATTATTTCCCATTTTGGGTTTTCATGGGATAACATCTTTATCTCAAATGAAATATGGGACATTGATCTACATAGAAACAGAAAATGAAATCTTAGTTATAGATCAGTCTTATAAAAGCTGAAATCTTCCAACATAAATGACCCTTCAAGAGTTCTGTATAAAATGTTTGTATTTTCAGTGGTCATCCCCATGTACCTCAACTTCTTCAGAAAACTATAGTCGCCAAAATAGTTTAACACCACAGAAGCAATGTAAAGAAATTCCAAACCTATTGACAGTGGTTTGTAAACCTCTATACTTGTCCCTATACCAATATTCTACTGCTAAATAGAAATCTCTGGGATTTCTACTGAATAAGTTAATTCCTTTTGTGATGCTTTAAGGGTGTTTTTTTAGTAGTTCAATGATTTTCATATACATTTTCTCAGTTGCATCAAGGCCCCAGATGAAATCAAGATGTCCCCATGCAGGAAAATGCTCATGGTAAACGAGATTAGTAATCCGAGGAAGTAGCCTTGCCATATCTTTTGGATCTGCAAATGTGTCCTGTCCACCACTCCAGACAGCAGTTGGTATGGTTATCTCCTCTATCTTGTACACAGGAGGAGCAGTCTGTAAGAAAGAGAGGAGACCTGAGTGAGTGCTGTTGTATCAGAAGTTATGTTTAGAGAAAGGATTCTGTGCAAGCATCTCTCCTTCTCTTTCCCTTCCGCACTGCCTACAGTAAACCCCTAAGGATGAAGGCCACCTCTTATTGTTCATTGCTCTAACCCCATTCCCTGCCTTGCCTATCATCACAAAAGAAATCAAAGAAATACAGAAGAGTAAAATGGGGATCATCTGAGATCTGACCCAAATGACGTAATGCAGGATGGTTATTTTTCTTCATTGTGGTAAGGGACCGTGCACAAGATCTTTTTAAATTGACCCCTTTTATCAAAGGGTGGTTCTGCTATTTTTCTTCTTTACTGCTTTTTGGGCAGTTTCCTAATCATCCACAGTATTGGGAATAAAACACTGCCCATTAAAAAATTTAAACTTCAGGTATTTAAAGGCCATATGTGTGGATGGAAGGTGTCTGAGAAATCTTGGAATCTTTCTCCACCTCTAAAATAATGTGCCACCCATAAAATAACCTGCCCTGACTCACAAAGCTCACTACAAGTCAACTGATCTGACCAAATCTTAAAAAACAGGCAAGTTGCAAGTATTGCAACATGAGCACACCATTTCTGAGTGTTGACGGTAACTAAAGCTCCTAGTGACCAGGTTTTGCCTGTTTGCTTTTTTCCATATGGGACACTTCAGTTCACCACAGCAGTAGTCTCCACTGTGCTGTACTGAATCACCCCTTTCATTTTATTTTTGCAAAAAGTGCTTCTGAAAACCAAGGTATGCATTCCCCCCCCTTTTTTTTTCCTACCCAGTGTAGTGTTTCACTGAAAGGAAGACCTTGAGGCGTTTTGGGGAAATGAAGAGCTCTGAATTCATCCAGTCCTAGGACTTGGGTGTGGCTCTTAGGCTTTTGGGAATGGCAGGTAAATTGGCATGTCATTGGACACATCCCTCCATCAGTAGGGGAGGCAAAATGAAATTCTGTTAGCTGTCTGCAAAGATCTGTGTATGCAATGTCTGTGAATAGACTCTGACAATTATAAGTATTAGATTCAGGTGAAACATTACCTGAGACCACTCTCCCCCACTTTCTGTAGCACTCAGAATGCTGAAATAAGAATTTTTCTATTCTTAGTTCTGCTGGGACCCAAACATGAGTTCTCAGAGAAATGTATTGCTTTACCTGGTTGCATTTCTTCAAGTTTTCCTTAGAGCTGTAGTCGTAAGCTTGAAATTGGTCTGCACGTATTAGCTGTTAATATTGTAACAAGGAAAGTGTTAAGAGACAGAGCAAGAGTGCAGAAATTGTTTTCTTGCATATGATTGAAGTCAAGTCTCAGGCAGTAGACAGGACTGCAGGGATATTGAGGATGGGTGAGTGATTATACCACCTTTCCCCTTGCTAACATTCTGTCTGCATCCTCAACCACCACACTTGGTATGTTTAGGAATTAAAATCTTGCTGCAGTGTCTTAGTTGGCTCTTTAGTTAGCTGAGTAAGCTCTTTGTGATGCAGGGGTGTGTCAGGGCTGTTACTTGCCTGTGCTGCCTCCTCACACACCTCGACTTCCATGTGTCAGTTTTGTCAGGTCTGCTCTGTCTGGTGATGACAGTTCCAGAGGCTCTGTATTGCTTACAAGAGTATGGTTATGTGGAGCAGGGTGTAAATAGCTTAGCACTAAACTGTTGTCTTCTTGAAAATGATTTGTCTGAAATGAAAATAAAAGTAATGCATTTTTTAATCTAAATCTTTAAATAACTGAGGATATGATATAAATCTGCTAGCTTATCTCTGTTTTCTTGCTCTGGGTGCTAGTGATTTGGGTACTAGGAATTTTAGGTAGGGGGGTGTGCAGGAGCATGCATATATTTAAGTGGTTCTGTATACTTACAGTGATGTGTTTCAGAGCCAATGCTCTCTTGCTCTGGTCTGATTTGGAGCATAGGCAGAGCAAGCTTAGGTCTGAAAGTGGCATGAGATACCAGCAGAAGAGGCAGTTCCCCCCTTTGCCATTGTGCCAGCAGAAGGGTTTATGCAATTAACTGGCTTTGGGAGGTGATCCAGGCTGCAATTAACCTTATGGGAGACAAACTTTAACCTAGATCACTTCTTTGTCTGGCTCATCTCCTGGCTGCTAAAGTTTTCATTATCCTCCTACTTCCTGCCAAGTGCCTGGACCACACTTCGTTCACTGCTGCAGCTTTCAAGGCAAATGTCTTTATAAATAAGGATGAAGGCTGGATACCATTAGAGCCCAACATGGACAGGTGTGATGTGCCCTGAGGAAATCTCAGAGCTTGGTACCAAAGGGCCGATTCAGGGAATGATCTGGTGAGCCATGGGAAACAGTGCTCCCTCTGTGATGTGTTCACAGCAGCAGGTTGAGAAGGTATGATAGCAGATTCCCAGATCCATCACTTCTGGACTTCCCTGCAGGCTGTCGGTTGCATAAAAAGCAGTAGTAAGAGACTGTTTATATGTCAGTGCACAGTTATACCTGTTGCCAATGAATAATGTTCTGTACTGATGTTCCAGCTGGGTAATGTCTTACATATGCATCTATTCAACTCTGGAGAGGAAGCAGAAGCATTGGAAAGGCAGAGATCCAGTGCTATGACACAATAAATCTGTGAATTCCTTGAACAATATACTGCTGCTGTGTTAAAATCCCATTTTTATAGAATATTCTTCAAATAAAAAAAAGGAAGTTGAAGGCTTACCAATATGCAAGTTTACATAGGATTTTATACCTTTGAGAGAGTCTTTTCAACATTAGTCCTTAGTCATATGGAAAATATAATTTGGGGCATGTGTATGGCCTTTGTTTTTCCCAGTTTCTACAGTTCATATGATGCTTTTCAAAAGTTCTGTGCATAATCAGTAGGGGGATATTGTTAATACACTGTTCTCTCGAGCATAATGAGGCTACATGTGTAAGGGTTTTTATGGGAACACTTGTTAAATAGTCTGAGTGTGAGAGATGAAAGGTTACTGGAGAACAGATATGTCTAAGGTTGTAAGAAGAACAGGCAGCAGCCAGAGTAAAGGAATGCAGTCTTGCTGTTGGAAGAAGTGCCAAGAAACAGCTTTGAGTTTTGGCTGGAAATGTTTTGATGTGTAGTAAGTGAAAGAAACCTTCTCTTATGTTCTGATGATCCAGGTATCTTCCTGTTTAGGAAGGAGAATATATGAATTGCAAAAGAGAAAAACGTCATCTTCATTCACTTATCCATTTTAAAAACCTTTTGTGTCTGTCCAACATTTTTTTCACTTAGCCCCAAAGAGGGGACACCCCCAACACATTTCTTTGTATCCTTGAATACATGTCCTGTACATAGACTTCTGGCAAAATAATTGTTTTTCCTTCAAAACTACTTTAGATTTACTAGTATTAAGCTTTTCTTGGATGTGATTACCGTGTTCAGATTTTGTATCCTGCCCCCAGCTAAGCAGCAGAAGGTACTGCCACAAACTTTTCCCAGAGATCCACAGATCTGTGTAAGAGGTCTTTTCAGCAGTTCGTTCTGGTGAAAAACTCCTTTGCAGCCAAGTAGTAACTGAGGAAGGAAAAGTGCAGAATATTTTTTGTTGTTGCAGGATTATTTCATGCAGAAAACTGTCACTCCCTCTTTAATAGGCTGGCCTCTTAACTAGAGGCAAGATTGCTGAAACTGCTTGCCATCCCACTATCTGTTATAGTGTGTTCTTCCCAAGGGCAGACCACATGTTCTTCCTGCTTCTTATTAGGTAGGAGTCCTGGAGGTTACTATTGAACTGTTTTTAGTGTACTAATCTCAGTGAGAAAGGTAGTTGGTTGCGCTGATTACTGCAGAATATAGGAAGTCCCTTTTTGCCCTAATGTTTCTTCCAGGCAGGTGCACAAACTGTACTGTGAGTATTCCTAGTAAGTAAAGAGAGATAAAACAAATGAGAAGGATATAGAGCTGGATGCTCTAAAGTCACATCATGGGTACAGCTCCTGTTGTTTGACATAAAGTGTAGAATGCATGATTTCCACCATTCCCAGCAAATTCTATTACATCGACACATTCAGGTGTGAAATAGATATTTCCCTTTAAGTTTTGTTTATAACTTTATAAGTAAATATTTCACAAGCATAAATGAACTATATGTCTAATAAAGTTAAGATGTGAAATATCTTATTTATAGTTTTTATTAGTGCTTAAGGCTAGATTTAGTAGACTATATTAGATTTCTTTTGTTCTGGTATTTCTGAGTTTCCTTCAGAAATATTTGACTTAAATAAATAATGATGAAAGTATGCCTGTTACCTTAAAGATACTGCAAAAGAGATACTGTGTCAAGCCTGCAGCTTAGCTCTGTGAAAAATCTCAAGTCCACAGGCACTGTCAGCAGTCTGATACACTGAATTCACTTCTAACTCATCACCCGTTAGAAGTTCAGGTTGAGTGAGTCCAGTAGAGACAAAGCAGACAATTATGTGTTTTAGAAAGAGGAATGACATACCCTGAGCAGTGCCTGGGGAAGACTTGTAAGTTTTACCAGAAGACTGGTAGCATGTGTCATTGTGACTACTGGTCCCAAAGCAAAGAATACTTTAGTCTTTTGAGACAACTCAGGATAAGTAGAAAATGCTATGAAGCCTGCAAGCACAGAAGAAGAGTCAAGTTAATGAAGAGATCTCCACAGATCAAATAAAAAAAAAAGCAGTAAGCGGCAAAGAAGGGAGAATACATTAGCATCCCATTGGCTGTTGTCCATTTCTGTGCTGCAGACCCAACGAGAATATATTATTCTTGCTTGAAACTTTTATTTGGAAGGCAGAGTTAATTATATGGATAAGAAAATGACAAAGAAGTTGGTGACTGAATTATTCATTCTCCAAAATGACTCTTAGAATGCACATATGGAAAGAAAGGAAAATCATTATCTAAGAATGTGATGATATGCCACTTCCCCCCATTTTCCCTTCTGTTTCTGAGTTTATTTTTTTAAAAGGACAGTGGTACACCATGGCATAAACTCCAGTGTCTGCTCACAGATCTTATATTTAAATCATGAACACTAACACTAACTGTTTTGTGCCCATTTGTAACTGTTTTGTACAGTCCTACCATTACCTGCAGTTGCACCTTCAGAATGACCAATATAGTATACATCCTTCTGTCCAGTTTTATTCATGATGAAGTACAGCTCTGATGGAATATCATATTTACCTATCTCATCGAAGCTACAGGGAGAAACACAAAAAGTTAGCAGACAATTTGGCCATCACAGTGTGAGTTACTGAATGTCAGTTTTGTTCATTGCACCAAGCAGAACCCATTGAAGGATGAGGTTGCATGCTGTGTCTGCATCCTTGCTTGAGTTGATGAAGTGGGCAGAGGGATGCAGCTGTACAGCCAGGCTGCCTCATGCCTTGGGCCTTCTGTGGAGTAGGTGCCAGTTTTGCCTGACAGCTGCAACCCTGAGGGAACTGAATTTAATCAATGCTTTCACCAGCATGGGTTACAAGAAATATTTTTCTCTCAGTTAATGTCATTTGTGGTAGATCAGATTTCTAGACAGAGCTGATCAGTCTCCTCTCCTTTCTGCACTTGGGACATGGTATCTGGTGGGAGACTTCAAAGTTACAGATGCCTCCCAGTTTTGGAAGCCTTTTCCCAAAGAAACCAGCATGGTGTATGGACAAAGGTGACCTGTGTACTTCCAGCTTTGCTTCTGTATGTGCTGATTCCAAATGAGCCTGTCCATATCATGTAGTCCTTCTTATGACCCCCCCTGACATGCACAGAATTGGCTGCATCTGCAAAAAAGAGTTGGTTTAGTCTCCCTGTATGTTGCATGTTCCACTTGGAAGTAGATTATATGAAAAACAGTAGTGTTTTTGTATAATTCAGAAAGCAATTTTTTTTCATATAACCAGAAGGGGAAAGGTTCTGCATTTCTATAGTAACCGCCTAATCTTGCTGCTTCCCTGAATGTTACTTTCTTCAGTAATTCTTTTTCCACAGATTACCTAAACTGCCAGAACTCTTTCTGGCAGGGCTTAAGGGTCTTGTGTTTTAAAGACCAGGTGTCTCCTCAGCTGTTTCCTATCCAGACATCATAGCCAGCATCTGCAAGGAGGAAGCCTAGGCTGTTGATGGGCAGATTAGAAATCCAGTAAGTAGAACCTGCTAGAACACTGTGGTGTAGCAAGACCGCAGGCTTTTTCTCTGAAATAGAAGAGGTTGTCTTAGGCTGTAGTAGTAGGTAATGCATAGTTAAAACTGCTGTGCAGAATCTGGTTTTGCAGGAGTATTTTAACCTATGTACAGGATTCAGACCACATTCTAGTTTGAAAGACTAGATGCCCTTGCTGAGATGGAAAGGTATGGAACATGCCATCGCATGTGCAAATGGGAAAGATGGGGAAGCTATGTAAGGATTGGCTCTCTGTCTTTCCTTGTGTCCTGTAACTGTGTCATACCTGTATTTTGGCTATTCCTTCCAGTGGGAATTCTGAAAACACCAAGAATGTAGCCATCCTCTGTTGTAACTTCATATTCCTCGCTGGGATATCCATGATATCTGATAATTTCACTCTGTAGGAAGCCAAAGGAGAGTTTGTAACATGCATTTACAGTGTAGATATTGGTGTAGAAAGTCTTTAGAGGCTGCTTCTGTCCAGGAATGCGAAGCTAGCCAAGATTATGCCAGGAAGATAAATGTGATAACATATTGCTAGCTCTTCTCTATTGCTCTGTGCTGTACTGGTAGGAAGAAACATGAAAAAGAATTCCTGGAGGAAAAAAACCCCATGTCTCTCTTTTTTGTGGATGATCCAATATGTGCCATGCCATAGCCATGGGCACTGAGGGATGCAAATGAGAGTAGTTGGGCAGTGAGAGTAGTTGAAATGTGTTTCTATCATGTGGTTTGTGTATACTACCTAATGCTCAAGTTGTAGTAATTGCTGTAACAGTGGTAGTCAAGCACTATACAGATTTATAAGAGTAGTAGGATACAGCAAAGTCTTCAGACTTGCTTAGGTGGTATTTGTCTGGTATTTGACCCCCTATTATGGGACAAAGCAAAACTGTACTGAGTGTATCTTTTGGGAGATAGTTTGCCATGTCTTGCAGTGCTGATACAGGTTGTACCTTTCTAGAGAGTAAACGTGCAGCAGGATCTCTATCTGGTCCATAATGAATCCTTGCCAAAGTGTGGTTAGACAAGTCATGTAGGGTGGATCTCCTGTTACAGACTCACTCATAGCACCACCTTTTACACTCTTGTCATAGTGAGAAAATCTTTAGTGATTCAGAGCAAGGGGTCTTGGATTAGTTTTTATTGTAAGAATCTGCTGTTTGAAGAAGAGGTTCAAGCTGCCTTACCAGTGTACTGAGCAGACAGGTTGTTACAGAAGAGCAGGCCTTTGGTTCACTTGAGACTAGAAACCAGCCTGTGGTTCCACTGCAAAAAAAATTCTTCTCTCTGGCTCAAACTGTTTGGATAAGAGCATCAACATTTCTTCCAGGCAGGTGCTCACAATGCTGAAAGGACCCCTTTGAAGGGAACCTACTTCTAGCCTACTGACAGGAGCTGTTAGTCAGTGTTAGTGGTACTGAGAGAGAAGCTTTAGAAAGAAAAGGAGAGAAGGTGACCCTACTTACAACGTTCATAAAGCATTCAGGGTTGTGAGTCTTTTTGTACTGGCTTGTGTCTACACTCAGACTGGAGGGTTCTGAGAATACCACTGAAAAGGCAATTCCTTGGGAACAGAGCAGCATGAGGAGGCACCACATCTTGAGGCTGTGTGAAAGAGCAAATGCAGGGGTGTTTTTATTAGGAAGAGAGTGGTGTATAATTCCACAGGAAGTCTCAAGTGGAGAGTCTCCTGAGGGCTGCCCAAGGCCTGTGTCCCAGGTTAGAACAATACCTTCCAGGGAAGATGGGAATCTTCCTGGAGTAGAAAGAAAAACTCCTTCTCCACTTTACTATACCTTTTGAAACAAGAGCCTTTCAGTCAAAAAATGTAGAAAAAGGAAGCAACAATTATTCAGTTATATATATATGTATGTAAAATAAAAAAGGAACAAACAGTAACAAGAAAAAATCACCCCAACAAACCCCAACCCCCTTGCCTCCTCGGTGTGTTTTTCCTTGGTGTGGTCACAGCTGTGGGGGAGACAGGCGGGTCCTGCAGGCTCACCACACCTGCAAAAAGGGGTTTCCCTGGTTTTGCTGCTGAGGTGGAGGAGTCACTTGTCCGATACAGGAACAGCGGGAAATGGGGAAAGGCAGACAGGCTGGCTCTGAGCTAGGGCCGGTGCGAGCAGGGCCCTCCCCCGGAGCTGCAGCTGGTCCCTCACAGGGCTTTTTTATTGTCCCGAGAAAAGGGAGGGGGGAAAAAGGGAGGCATACTCCACCCTTCCCCTGCACATTCCTAGAGCAGGAATCTCCCTGCTATCAAAGGCCATTAGTTCTCAGGCCGAAAGACAATGAAGTCTTCCACCTTCACCCGTGGCTGAGGAATTCTGTCCTCGGCTTAGTTGGGTTGGCTTTTTCCCTTCCTCAGTTTGCCAGCATCATGGTGGTAATGTGAAAATTTCCCAAAAAAGGAATCTAACCTACAACAGCCTGTTCTCCAACGTGCTGCAAGAACAAGTACCTGTGTGAGGAAGGACTGTCTACCACTCGTCCTGTTTAATATGGGTAAGGAACGAGTCAAAGGCTCCAGGATGATAAGGAACCAACCTGAGGACATGTGCTTGTATGATATCAATGCTAGTTTGTGCTGAGTGCCTTTCTTTCTCTCTCACATATGGTCTTCCCTGTTATAAATCTGTGTCTTTCCTGGAGGAAAGCCTGAATTTTTGTGGATTTTAGGGTTTGTCTGGTGGCCATAGTGACGCTTGTCTGAATAGAAATTGTAGAGTACTCTCTATGTAGTTAATACTCTACTTTTTGGCTACAGCCACATTTGTACTCAGCATGGAAAAAACAGGTCATAAAACTAGAACTTCTTATCTGAAACATTATAGAGAAGATCTTTAAGATTTGAAGAATGTGGAAAGGATAGGCAAAATATTTGTTTTTGCTGAACTTCTTCATGAGGGAGGAACTTCTCAATTATTATAATTTTTTATTAAATCTATCATATCCCTTGAATCACTAGAGCATTTGGATTAAACCATAGCTTGGATATACCCTTAATTTTAATATTGCCATCCAAACCCACTGTAGTCTATCTACTTTGTAGGAGAATACTCCAATTCTGTCAATAGAATAGAAATCCTTCTACCTGTGTGCTCTGGAAGCATCATTTTGTATTATATATTCCACTGCTTTCTGCTGCTCTATTTGGTTCAAACAGAAGTAAAACACATTCCTCTATTTCTGGATGTGGAGCACTGTTTGGGAACAAAACTGAAAAGTTCAGCGTAAGTCACAATTTTTGTACTAGAAGTGAGGCAATGGGGTAGCTAACTTATTACCCTTTTTAGGGTATGCTTTTTTCTATATACTATATTGTCATCTGATTTAGCTGGCATGTTTTCAGGGTTTCATATGAATGCTTTGTAAATTAGATATAATGCACCAGTTAACTCCAAGGCTGAGCACACACTGTCTCATTAATTACAGTAGCCAGGTCTTGACTATAGAGGCCTCGAACAGTAATCTAGTCTTTTTATGCAATGAAACAATCCACAGAGTGGCATTTGCCATGGCAAACTAAAATTAACTGAAATATTTAAAAAAGAGAAAAAAAAGTAGAGGAAGATATTTGAAAGATGCATTCAAAATGCCATTTCTGGAGCCTTTTAGTATTTAATGAAAATAAACCTTAAACCTTCTAGAAATTCATCAGTGTACTCTTGAGAGAGTCATAATGTTTTTTTGGTGTACACTGTAAATGGGACAGAAAGGCACCAGGTCATTTACTGTGCTTAGCAGATCTCAGAATCTCCAGGTTAACTTCCAATGAAAACTTACATGCATTTGGAACTATAAGAGTAAAATGTTCAATTTAGGTACATGCTTTCAGTGCTGAGATTTTCATGCTTCCACAGTGACATCCTTAGGAAAAAAAAAGGCAAGTAGAACAAGATGAAACTGTCATTTAGTTCTTTTTCCCATTTGCATGGGTCAAAGACTTCTTCCTCTCCTCCTTTAGCAAACATGCACTTTGATGCTTAACATCAGCCTTGCAGCTCAGAAAGGATGCAGGCTGTCTGCTCTGACAGGCAACTGCACAGAACCAAGACAGCACATCTTTATGGAGACAGGCAACAGAGAAAGGGACCATGGACATATATATATAAGCAACTTACCTCTGCTTTGACTCCCTTGCTTGTACCTTCTGCTGCAGTTCTTGGTTTGTCTCCAGTACCAGGCTGATTCACTGCCAGAAACCTGCACTGATAAAAGGAGTAGCAGTAGAGTGCTGTCTGGTATCTGCATGTATAGGAGAGCATTTTAAAGTGCTGCTTGTTTGGCAATATTTAAGGAGTGGATTTATTTTATGATAAATAGCACCATTGCATGATGTTCTGGAAGACCAAATTGCACTATGGAGCAGGTGAGGTAAAGAGGCATCTAACATGTCATTAGAATATTTAGCAGGGACTAGGTTATTCTTGTTCCCTTAGGCTATGACAGATGTTATCTTTGCTGCTGCATAGGATGAGGAGGAGGAAGAATCCAGCTTTTCTCAGCACTTTCTACCAATGAATGTGATTGCTGCTGCTATGGGTAATACAGAAGCTGATGTGGTTGCTTGTTCCACACCTGTTGCTTCTTTTCTGAATTGCTGTTTGCAGGTTGCTTGGGGACAATCCTTCTTTGTTAGGTAATCTTAGAATGAAAATACAAATTATTTGAAAGGTGTATATTCAGCATCACACACACTCCTACATCTGTTTTTCAGTGAACACCACAACATGCAAAGACCAGTTTGCTCTGAATTATTCTATTTCTGCAAGTATTCTCAGGTATTGAATTAAGTCTGAAAATGTTGTGCAAAATTTGAGTCAAGAGAGGATGGTAACACTAATTATTATTATTTCCAAGCCATTTCCATGAACTCTGTGAAAACACAGTATTTTGAAGACCCTTGCCTGTAGCCTTCCCCCTGACCTGCCTCACTCCTTCTTCAGCCTGTGCCTCGGGCACCAGTAGGAGGAGGCTTCTTCAGGGTTTGCAGAGGGGTGAGTGTGCCCCTGCACTCCCCGGGAGATGGCTGAGGGAAACAGAGGATGAAGAAGTGCTGGCAATTCTTCATGGTTATATATAATAAAAGTTTATTCACTCCAGAGGCATTGGGCCTCGTGGAGGGTCCAAGCTTATCAGAGATAACCAGGGAAGAGCCTTTCCCATTTCCGGCCTGTGGTTCTTATACGGGGCTCCAGCCAATGGGAAGGGAGGGGACAAACCATCTGGGGTGAGGGGTAGGGGATATGACAGAACATACCAAGTCATAGAACAATAATATACAGAAATAGAAATACATGCTAATCACACATTACTACACTTGCCTAATCACTGCATTAATTGTAGTCAGCCCTGGGGGTCTTGGTCCTCACTGAAACTGGCCTGGTGTCCTGGTGCAGCAAATTCTCTGGAATGTGGGTACTAAAGATCTACTGCCTTGTATGGGCAAATGAGTGAAGTAAGTACGTGTTAGTAAACAGAACCTGAGAGTCACCACAGAAACAATTCTGCTTTATCGAGTAGACTACAGTGTGTGGAAAAGCCAGAAAAGTGATTTCTCAATGAAAAACACTACAGTGAGGCATGTCTGAGAGATATCAAAGGGAGAGATATCAAAGACTTTTCTCTGCAGTATTCCCAGCTAACACCATACTAATTTTTTTGTTTTATAGAGTTGTTAGCCTGGAGTGATCTGCAACATTCTGCTTATTTCACCTCCTCTTGTCATATGGGATGTATGATATTTTTTCTGATATTGTTAGTAGAAATCAAGTGAAGGGCAAAAGATAGGTTAACCCACCTGAATGGGGAAAACAGACATGAGAGTAATACATATAAAAAGAGCATAGAAAACACAAAACCTAGAAGATATACAGGAACTTCCTGGAACATGCAGTCCTTACTTAGAGAACCAGGACAGCTGAGATAGTAAATATTGTTTTTTCAAAGTGCTGTGGCAAAACTGAAACCCAGGTAGTCTGGCCTACAGCTGGACATAGCATTAGTCCAGTTTAAAGTGCTATAAAATACAGGCTCTGGTCCATGCCACAAAGGGGTTACTTTGTGAATATAAATTTTGTATATATTTGTCCGGGAAGGATGGACATACTTCAGGGAAGAAATCTTAAAAGCATAGGAGCAGGCTATCCCAATATGCTGAAAGGTGAGCAGCTGGGGAAGACAGCCAGCGTGGCTGGACAGGGAACTTTTGAAGGAACTTAGGGGAAAAAAGAGAGCTTATCACCTTTGATAAAAAGGGTAGAAAACTCATGAAGTGTTTGAGAATGTCACTAGGTCATGTAGAAAGAAAATTAGAGAGAAAAAGCACAATTTGAACTTAATCTGGCCACTTTCATTAGGGATTACAAAAAATTAATGTATTTTTATAAATACATTAATAGCAAAAGGAGGGGCAAGGAAAACCTCCATTCTTTGTTGGACATGTAGGGGAAACACAGTTACCAAAGATGAGGAAAAGGCTGAGGTACTTAACACCTTCTTGTCCTCAGTTTTCAACAGAAAGACAGGTTGTCCTCAGGACAACTGGCCTCCTGAGCTGGTAGATAGGGACGGGGAGTCAAATAGTCCCCCTGCAATCCAGGAGGAAGCAGTTAGTGACCTGCTGAGCCACTTGGACCCTCACATCTATGGAACCAGATGGGACCCATCCTAGGATGATGAGGGAGCTGGCAGAACAGCTTGCCAAGCTGCTCTCCATTATTTATCACTGGTCCTGGCTCACTCGGGTGGTCCCAGATGAATGGAAGTTGGCCACTGTGATGCCCATCTACAATAAGGAAGACCCAGGAAACTACAGGCCTGCCAGCCAGACCTTGGTGCCAGGCAAGATTATGGAACAGATCATCTTGAGTGCTATCACGTGGCAGCTAGAGGACGGATGGGGATGAGACCCAGCCAGCATGGGGTTAGGAGAGGCAGGTCCTGCCTGACCCACCTGATCTCTTTATATGACCAAGTGACCCACCTGGTGGATGAGGGGAAGGCTGTGGAGGTAGTCTACCTGGACTTCAGCAAAGCCTTTAACACCATCTCCCATAGCAAACTCCTGGAAAAGCTGGCAGCCCATGGCTTGGAGAGGTGCACTCTGTGCTGGTTTAAGAACTGGCTGGATGGCTGGGCCCAGAGAGTGGTGGTGAATGGTGCTGCACCCAGTTGGTGGCCAGTGACTAGTGGTGTCCCCAGGGAACAGTGTTGGACCCGGTCCTGTTTAATATCTTTATTGACGATGTGGATGAGGGGACTGAGTCCACCATTAGCAAATTTGCAGATGACACCAAATTGAGGATGAGTGTCAATCTGCTGGAGGTTAGGAGGGCTCTGCAGAGGGACCTGGACAGGCTGGATAGATGGGACAAATCCAACGGCATGAGGTTCAACAAGACCAAGTGCCAGGTCCTGCAGTGTGGCCACAACAATTCCCTGCAGCTCTACAGGCTGGAGACAGAGTGACTGGAGAGCAGCCAGGCAGAAAGGGACCTGGGGGTTCTGACTGACAGGAAACTGAACATGAGCCGGCAGTGTTCCCAGGTGGCCAAGAAGGCCAATGGCATCCTGGCCTGTATCAGGAATAGTGTGGCCAGCAGGACCAGGGAAGTGTTTCTTCCCCTGTACTCAGCACAGGCTGTTCCTCGAGTGCTGTATCCAGTTCTGGGCCCCTCAGTTTAGGAAGGATGTTGAGGTGCTGGAGTGAGTTCAGCGAAGGGCAACAAGGATGGTGAAGGGACTGGAGCACAAGTCCTGTGAGGAGCAGCTGAGGGAGCTGGGGTTGTTTATCCTGGAGAAGAGGAGGCTCAGGGGAGACCTTATCACTCTCTACAACTCCCTGACAGGAGGGTGTAGCCAGGTGGGGGTCAGTCTCTTCTCTCAGGCAACCAGCAGTAGGACAAGAGGGCACAGTCTTAAGCTGTGCCAGGGGAGGTTTAGGTCAGACGTCAGGAGGAAGTTCTTTACAGAGAGTGTGACTGCATTGGAATGGACTGCAAAGGGAGGTGGTGAAGTCACGGTCCCTGGAGGTATTTAAGAAGAGACTGGATGTGGCACTTACTGCCATGGTCTTGTTGACAAGATGGTGTTAGGTCAAAGGTTGGCCTTGATGATCTCAGAGGTCTTTTCCAACCTGATTCTATGATTCTCTGTGCTTGGTGGGTCTATTGAGTTAATGCTGTCCTGAAGCAGAAGTGCAAGGGACCCTTGCAGTGCTACAGGGATGTTTTATGTGTAGCTTACATTCTTCTAAGGGAAAGTTTAAGGAGCAAGTGTTCCTTTTGTTCAGACACTGGCCATCCCAGGACTGCATTTGTTGGGAATATACATTTCTGAGAACTCTTCTGCATACACAACATCAACAGGCCACAGATTTCTTTCCTCGGTGTAGTGTAACTCATGCCATTTGGAGCAATATAATCTCTAGTTCCTGGAGATTAAAGAGAAAAATTATCTTCTGTGTCTTTTACTGAATGTGCTGTTCTGAAGTTCAACTGATATTTAGTTTAAAAAGTGCATTTCCCGTATTATTTCCCTGGTGAATGCCCTTCTGACAAACTCTTGGTTCATTTCTGGCTCATGAACTTTTGTAGTGTTGCTAAATTCTGCCAGGAAATAAGAATCTTGTTTCCTACATGTTGGGCAGGTGACTGTTTGCCAATGTATTGTCTTGGTGCCTTTTGGAGAAAAAAAACTTACTCAACAAAAAAAGGTTAAAATTTTCAGGATTCTAATCTAACATGGGAAAGAACATTAAAACAATATGTGAAGCAGAAGTAAACCAGTGATTTGCATGAGTCTCATACCTCATCGTGCTTGGGTTGCTTATCTATTCTCCAACTGAAGCTCTGACCAAAGTGGTTTTCAAGGGACCTGGGACATGATGTTGGATTAAATAGTAATTTACACTATCTTGAGTTAAATGTTGCCTGAGGTTATTGCTCTGCTTTGTAGAGAATGTGCTCTTTGTTGTTGGCTTGTTTGTTGCTTTTTTAAAATACTTTTTCAGATTACTACACATTTATTTATGTTAGGAAAGGATTAATTAAACTACTAATTGTTATATGTAACATCTTAGTGATTTGGCATTTCTTTCAACCACTTGTAACTGATAAACTTCAGCAACCTGGCCAGTTGAAATATTGGTGAGGTATACCTTTTCACCTTTGAGGTATTACTCACACCTGCATGTCATTAGTCCAGTAGGATATTCACCATATGATGAAGATCAGTCTATTGTGAGGATCCTAATGCATTTGTCATAGGTAGATGATATGTCTGTTTCTGTTATATGTCAACCTAATTTTCTTCAGATAACCATTAAAATGGTTATATAACTGGCTCCAGGAAACAAACACTACACCCAGTGGTGCTATACTACTTTGATTAGAGAAGGATAGTGATAGTATACATAATTTTATATGGTTCTCCACCTCATTGGAGAATAAATATGAAAATTATATGGAAAGAAAAATTCTCAAATCTAAGATAAAGGGCTTGGATTTAAGATGCATATTTACATGTATATGTTTTAAAATTTGTTTTTAAATTTACTTGAAATACAGGAAACATTAATTTAAAAATAAAAAGGGAAAAGGTATTTTGAGGTGAGTGCAGACACTTGAAATACACGTGCCCTACTTGGAAAGATGGAGTGTAGTACTATCAGCATCTTACCTTCAGAGCCATCAACAATAATTATCTTCCCAATTAACATATAAAATTATAAGATTGAACATGAATCATATTCATTATTTGGGCTGGGCTAGGAAAAGAAGACTGAGTAAAAGGTGATGAAAGAATGGCCTGTTTAATTAGAGACTGAGGCTGATTGTACTGGGAGCTCTCATTAAAGGCATAGGATCTAGTTGCTTCCCTTTTCCTGACAGGAATCTTGAGATGTTCTTGCATGGAGTCTGGAATATGTTTTTGTCAGAAGTAGCTTGAGAGTCAAACTAGGTACCATTCATAGTTACTTATTTTAAGTTTTATATTTCATGCTTTTTATTCTTTTCCCCCTCCATTTTTTCACTTGTGAAACTTCCTTCCTGTTTCTCTCCTCCTCTCCTCAACCTGTTTTGCTACTTTCCTTTTTAGGTAACTGGAGGATGTAATTGCAAAAATGACAAAGGAAAATGCTTCTGTGTTGTAACTTGTTCTGTCAGTCTCCTACAAGCTGCTGTTCTCACGTTTACCTCCCTGGGTTGGGTTTCTGAAGACAATTGTTTTATACCATCAAGTAGAAAGCACTGAAAGGAAATGTGGCTTAAGAAAGAGTGATACTTTTAGGTTAAATATTAACCAGATTCAAACAAGCTCAAACGCATTTCAGCTGAGGTTAAGTTGTTGGGCAGTTGAACAAGAGCGAGCTCAAGCAGTGAAGAATAGGCATGGGGATACTCTATTCAGAGGTATGTGACCATTTTTTGCACAGTAACTGAAACTGTTGAAGGCATGGATATTCACTGGGTTTGGTTTCTTCCCTTCACAGCCTCCCATACACAGGCTTATACAGACCTGGAAGTTTTTTCCTTTGGAAATGTTTTCCTTTGGCTATTGCAAGTTGTCAGAAAATTGTTTGTAGGAGCAAAGAAAATGCAACAACCAGTGTAATTGTGATTTTGCAAAGTATGTGTTCAACATTTTTTGTTGTTCTGTGTACAGATCAGAATGATTCTGAACATGGTGCAAGCAACAAACAACTTTGCAAAAAGCAGACAACTCCTTGGCTTACATTGACTATAGATAAAAAGCTAATGCCTAAGAAAACATCCCCCTCCCCCAAACTGTTTTAAGAAGGCAATTTTTTTTTTCCTTTGGTCTTATCTTTATGGGTTTGTCCACAGACAAACTCTCCTGGATTTTAGCATAAATGCTACCTAAATATACTGTTTTATAAACTTCCCATTTGTACACATGGAAACAAATGAGGATTTTGGTCCTTTTTGACCATGAATAGAGTGTGTTGCACTGCTGTTTCTTTTTATGGAGATAGCATTACAGAGCTATGTCTTTAAAATGTTGCATTTCTATGCTGAAAGCCACCCCTTTATTTTTAAAAAAGCTATTTAATAAAATAAAGTATTTTCTCTTTCAGTATTACAAGGAACTTGAATCTGTGCGTTCTTAAGGTTGAGTAGACTGTAGGTTATTCTGAAACAATTTGTTGGCTCACTCCACATCTACTGCTCTGAGATAGATGACGCTGGTTTCCTATGTAATGCTAACTTAATTAAATGGGTATTTAAAGAATGTGCAAATGCTGTCCTTATTTTCTGTGATTATTAGTTAATTTCACATACATTAGTTTTCTTCCTTTAAAAATGTTGAGATACAGTTTTCTGGGTAAAGTAAGGTTCATTTATACAGGATAGAAATATAGAGAAGTGTAAATAAGAGAGTGTAAGTTGCCTTTTCTGAGGAGTATGCATTGGATATTAGTGCATTCCTCAGCATCCTAAACATAATTTAGGCTTTGCTGTTTAGTTCATAGCGTGCCTTTGGATTAATCTTAGTGCACAGGAAGAGGCTATGGATTGCTTCAGAATATTTTGACATTATAAAGTGTGTCCTTTTTTGTCTAAACAATTGCAAAGTGTTGATGTAATTTAGGCAATCCCCTCCAGTTCTCAAAGGAGGAAGCAATTATAAACTGAAATTGCTCTCCTAGTTGCAAGACAGGCTTTACCTTCACCTCCCCTCTACTGTCTGAATGCTTTGTCCTTCATACCGTGCCTTTAACCTTTCATGTGTGGCAAAACTTGCTAAATAGCTTGAGGTTTATCACTATGTCAGCAAGTTTAGCAGAGAAAGAAACTCTGAAAAAAAGCAAATTCAAATGTGGCAGTTCATCTGGATCTGAGTAAAATACCGGGACCTGATGTCAATCACATGTCCCACAATTAATTAAAAAAAAAAAAAGAAAAAAGATCCAAGAATCAATTCTGTAACTGAACTTCCTGGCAGTGAAAGTTTTATTGCTTTTCTTGCACCCTTTATCTGGTGATCTTGTACTGAGTGATCTCAGCCATAAAAACCCTTGTCTGTCTTATAAGTACTTTTCACCTTTCCTGAAGCCTTAGATAGACACTGAACCATTAAATTCTGGTCGGGAGGGCTTGCAGAAGAAGCAGTATTGTAGAAAGAGAGATTTTAAGCTCTCAATCATTGGCATATGCAATCTTCAAACTCTAATTTCTAGTCTCCACTGTCTGATCTTTGTTTTTTTCAGTCGGACAGACTGCTCTAGTTCATGGTTAGTCCTGATGCTATGGCAGGGAAAAGGCACCACTGGTGAGGGTGGAAGGAGTTTGATGTGGTGATTATCTGTTTTCCTTCCCTTCCATCATACATTTTGTGCAGCGTCACACTGTCAGGTTCAGCTTGTGTGTCTTGCCTGAATGCTGGGTGGTTCTGCAGATGTGTAAATGGGAGCAGAGGTGAAAGGCTTTGCTGCCTGACACTTCAGAGGCACTTTCTTGTCTTCCTCCTTTACCTAAGCTGGAATTCTCAGTCCTGCTCCCCCTGCCTTCAGACCTGAGCTCATGTCTGCATTGGGTGCAGTGTTTGTGGTGCCTGTGCCAGGTCTGCCCTGCTGTGTTATGGAGGTGGGCCAGGTCTGTTGTGAGTTCTCTGGGGTGATCAGGACACTGGGACTTATGGATAATGTGGCATTGGCAAGAGTAGCCACTCTGTGTCTTGGACTGCAAACCTCTCCAGAAGTTGAGCTCAGTTCCCACGGATACTTTCTTCAGTTCTTTTGTTGTGGGAGCACTGGCCTTTGTTTTGCACACATCCCTAAAGGAGATGCCATGGACATTTAGTCTGTGCTCCAGCTGCCAGTGCATTTCTAACAAGGGAAGTTGCAGGGATTCTCCTGGCTGTCCTTCACTGCCATCAGATTTCTGCTCTCATAGTCCTGCTCCTCTCCACAGCTAAGTTGAAGTCTGAGATGTGAACTTTGGATTCTTTGGATATTGTCTTCACCTTCCATGTGAAGCCCAGTTATTCTGTGTATATATCCCATAGGTTTATTTTCCTCTTGTGCATGATGTGTGAATAACCATAATATAACAATATGTAATTGTTATATAATAGCCATAATATAATAGTTTGTTTTGTGGGTTTTTAAATCTGAAGCTGATTGTTAAGCTGCATCACTTCTGAGGCAGTCCTCTAACACTGTAGATAACTGAGTGAGGTTTTCCAGTCTTTTATCCTCCAAGCTTTTCTATAGACTTAAAGGAAATATGTTTTCTTGGGTTTTGGATGGGATCTACTGCTTGTACCTAACATTGTTCTAACTCCATGTTTGTCCTTCCTGCTGACACTCCAGATAGATGCTGTCTAATTGTCTGTTTGCAAGAAGCTCTATTAATTATGAGCAAAGTTTGGAGAATTGTTTAAAACAGTCTTAAACACAGTTAGTCTTCCTTTACATAGGACTGCCAGTGTGACAACCCAAAAAAGTAAAAAGTGGAAGAGTGATTTGTTACACAGATTTCACAACCACAGAAATCCTGGCACATGCTCAAACTCCAGCCTGTAGCCAGACAGGTTTTGTGTCCATTCTGCTGCTACTGAAAACCTGTTTTGTCACTTTACTCTGCACAGAAATAGAAATCTCTTTCCAATTTTCATGCTAAATTTCTTGGCCAGATATATCACCTTTTTTTACCTTGTTCCTTGAAATTAATTGATTCCTCTTTAACACTCTTGAATTTATTTTGGAACATGAAGAACCCTATCTCTCCCTAGCCCATCTAAGCAAATCAATCTTTCTTCAGGTGCTTCATATTCCTCAGTTGTAGAGATGTTTCATGATCCTGCCACAGTCTGATCTCATTTTTGGACCCAAGTGACAAGAACAGTATCCCCTGTCCCAGTTAAGAGCCTTCTATAACAGCTCTCTTCTCTTTCTGTGAAACAGATTGTCTAACATAGCATTTGCTGCTGGTTGCTGTTTCTGTTGCCTTTCTTAGACAAGTGACTGATTGCCACCTATTTGTAATTTTTCTTATTTTTATTCTTTCCTAACACATTTTTTGAATCCCCATTGTTATTGATATAAATATAATGAACTTATATTTGTTTGTATTGTTTTGTTCTTTTACTTAAGTATTCTGCTATTTTCCAGTTATAAAGTCATGTTTGCCAGTTTGGGAGATATATTACAAGTTTAATATATGGGATTTTTCACCTTTTGTTGACTGAAAGAGGCATTCTCTAGAATATAAACCAGCAGAGCAAGCCTCAAAAAAATCCCATAAAGCCATAAAAAAAGTTTGTATTTTGGGTTTGTTTGGTTTGGTTGTTTGTTTGTTTTGTGGGTTTTTATTGGGGTTTGTTTCTTTGTTTTTGTTAAACATGAATGGAATATATTAATGCAGGAGAAAATAATTTCTACAAAGAACCTGTGCTGCAGTAGAATTATAATGATTAAAAAAAATATTTTAAGTACATCAATTACCTGTGTATTAGCTGTTGGAATGGATGAGAATTGCTTCCTTACATTCCTTGAATTTGTATGCCTTGAATGCTTTCTGAGAACAGCCAGTTTCTGTAGGTAAAATAGCATCCGTGAGTCATGTGTACTGGTCTCTGTGCATGACTTCAGTCCTAAATAATGTGGTCGGTCCCCTAGGGAGTTCTATGTGCTCTGTCATTATTCATGGCTCTAGAACTGATTTCAAGGTTTAGAAAAAGATCCCATGGGTCAATGAGAGTATCAGTCAGAAATGCCTTGGGTTTAATGGCCTAGCAAATAAAAGCCTTTGAGGCAGTACAGAAAGAAAAGAAAAAAAGCATATAATTTGGTGACATGAGCTACTGAACTAGCAAGAATCATTCTAGAAAGGAATCAATTTGTATGGTAAATGACTGGGATTTGAGCGGGTGTTCAACCAAACAGCAAATCTCCTACATTTTTAAATAATCAAAGTGATACCTAAAAGCAAAAATGGTAGGGAAATCAGAGGTGCAGACATACTCCACTTGATCTTCTCTTTCCTGGACATGAGGATACAGTACTAGACACTGACACGACAGAGAGGAAGGTTCTAGAGAAAACTGATCATTTAGATTGCACCTGTGTGCAAGTCATGCCATTAAAATAGTTCTGGTTCTGATGGAGTGCAAAATAGCAAATGGTATTTGTAGGTTTTTATAAGAATACAGAGAGATGTGCAAATTCACGATATTGCTTGTATTCTTTGTGGACTTTTGTCTGAAATAATAAAAACAAAACAAGAAGTAGTGCAAGGTCTTGTAGACATGTAAATTTGTTTCTTTGGAAACAAATCACTTCTCTTTCGCAGCTGTCCAGACAACTAAGCAGTAATGATGCTGGAGGTAAACTTGCGTTGTAGATGAAAGTTTGACTGAAGTAAAAGTGTAAACAAGATGAATATTTTTAACGCAGGGGGCCAGGGACAGGTGGGGGAAGGGAAATATCTGCAGGGAGAGTGAGGAAAGAGCTCAGAGTTCAGAGCTAGAACTTTTCCATGCAGTGTATTTAGGATGTGAAAGAAAGAGAATGGAAAGAAAAAACTGCAGATAGCATTTAAAGAAAATTCTTGTTTTGGAAAATGTTGAATAAAATCCTCAGTATCAAAGACAGAAGGAAAATAAAAAACTTACTCTCTTTTTAACGGGAGAACTCAAATGCTACCAATATGCCCTACCTCTCACTGCTACCTTCTGCCTGTACTAGGCTTTTAGAAACTAGTAGTACTCCTGCCATCCTCAGTCTCTGCTTGATCTGAATTCTTGCTGCTTGGGGGGGAAGGAATTGCAGCTTAGGTCAAGGATGTCTAGAAATACTGATCAAAGTTAAGCAGCAAGGAGTTCTGAAAAGCCAAGCAGGACCTGAGCTGTGGGCATACAGACATGTATTTTCTAGGTAAAAAGTTTAACTTCAAGCTCGAAAAGAAACATTGGGATGGGTTGACTTTTCAACTTTCACCTGACGTGTAGTTCTGTTCTGAGAAATGATGAGTCAGGAATGGAACCTTCTGTTCAGCAGTGCTCAGCCAAAAGGTGAGCCTATTGTAAACTCAGAGATGTGGGCTTGTCCCTGCTTGCTGCTCAATACAGCGACCAGCTCCCATGAGATCAGAAGCCAGTTTTTTAAATGGTTGCAAATAAACCAGATTTATTTCTTGGATTATAGAAATAACATCCAAAATTAACTCATTCCATTTTGCAAAGGCTGTAACTGCTGGGGCTGAGGGCTGCTGTGTGGCAGCTGCAGGAGTGTCTCCTACCACCATCTTCTGGAAGTCACCAAGAACTACAACCTTTGTGAAGTAGTTTGGGATGTGGAAGTAGTCAGAATGGGAACTACGGATGTCTTAGTGAAACACTTACTGATGAATATTATCTCCTCCTTTAAGCCCATTTGTCAGGCAGCTTATAACAACGATTTCAATGAAGTTCAGCTCCTTTTGGGGCGCAACTGCAACTATCTGAACATCCAGGACAGCTTCAGTGGAGACACCCCCTTAATTTGTGCATGTAAACAGGGAAACAACAGGATAGTTAGCTATCTTCTAAGAAGACATGCTAATGTCAACCTCAGAAATAAGGTAAGTGAACACTGATTCCTCTGCAGTTCAGTTTGACTGTTCTTTCATGTTCTTGGAGTGCCAGTAGGCACACTAGCAAGCACAGCAAAACCTGATTTTTTTTCCTGCTGAGGCATAGGTATAACCCCCAAATTAGAATTCAATAAACCTGTATGTTTCTGTTTGTCTCCTCATTTCTTTTGCTAATTTGTTAATGCATGCAAGATAATAAACCTGATTGCTAACCTGAATGTCTCTCTGTGTTCATGTTCCCCTTTCAGGTAACACTGCATGCCATCCCCAGTCCCTAGTGGGTTCTGCCTGCTTACCCATGCAGCACTCCACATTCATCTTGCCCTCCACCTTGTATCTGTGTCTTTTGTACCCTTTTTTTCCTCTGCCTTTTTCTTCACCCTGGTTAGAAGGAAGGTCTGAACACGAGCCTGTCAATCTTTCACAAATGTGTCCCCGAGGAGAGACTGGCTCTACAAAACCCATCCATCTGCAGACCTGCATTTTGTCATGCTACAAAGCAGTAGCATGACATGTAATGCTGTCCTGGAAGGCAGGGAGGGAAGACTTCTCTGTCTTCCTACCCTGTTCCCTGTTTTAGAAAACCTGCCTGCCTCGCTGTTGTTGCTTAACCCCAGCCAGCATCTGAGTACTATGTCTAATGTGATGAGAAAGTGTGTTTTTGTGATAAATTTTTTGGTAGCTTACAAATAAAATGTAGTGTGTGTTCTGGCTTAGTTAGTAATTTATTCTTATTATGTTAAGGGTGATGAATAGCCAGGCAAAAAACCCACAGCATTGTCAATTATATTATATGATCTCATACTACCAGCTAATGTTTATCAAGTTCCTACACTTTTGTGGGCTATCTTACATACCCGGTTTCCAGTGCATTTGTTCATTTCATAGGAGGTCAGCAAATGTTTGTTAGGCCAGTGGACTATTCTATCCTACCTATTTATCTCGATGCAGAAAGCTCTCTATTTTACCTCAAAGTCCCTTTGAAATGGTTCCTTTTTTTTTCACTAAGATCATTTTAATTCCATTGGTAGCCATTTGCTAGCCTTGCCTGGCTTTCTTAAATGCCTCCCTGCTTCACCTTCATGGATGGAATAAGGCCCTTGGGCACAGAGCTTACCTGTGATGCTTCTCAGCACCACTGAGAATGAGGAGCAGCAGGTGGCACAGAAAGGCTTCTCTGCTTATTTTGGACCTCTGTAACACTGTAACCTAGTTTGTCAAACTCCAGTTTGACAACTTGCAAGAAGCTTAACACTTTAGCACAAAATTTTACAGCTCTGCCCTTTAGTTGCCTTGGTATGTTCAGTATTCAAAGATTTTTTTAAACTCCGTTCTCACTAGGAATCTGTGGTGGTCGTTGCTACTTACCTGTATTTCTCAGATGTTCCGAAGGATGTCCTACAGTCTCATATGTCCTTGCTTCAGTAACCAGCACCCCTATAAGAAGAGGGGCTCGGGGGGTTCTTCCTGCTGATTTAACTTGCTGGGTGTCAGTAGTACCCACATTAAATGTCTACTCTGTCCTCTGACTCTCTGCAGCCATGTCCAAGTTTGCAGACATACACATGAAATCCCCACATCCTCCTTGCACATGTAGTCTGATTTCCATGCTCCTGGATGTGTTAAATGTGCTTCTACGTGAAGGAAGTAAAATGCATGTATTTGTTTCTGCTTGGAAAATCAGAGGAGTATTTCTAGTAGATAGTCTAAAAGAAAGCTTGTGAAATTTAAAGTGCTCTGCTCTTGTCAATATTAAGTAAATAAAGCCAGATCACTGAATCTGGTACTAATCAGAGTTATTTTGTGTTTAGAAGGACCGCACTTGCCTGCATTATGCTGTGCGGAAACGGTTTACCTTCCTTGACTATGTGCTCATCATAATCCTCATGCCGGTTATGCTTATTGGATATCTTCTCATGGTGAGTTGGGTAAAAGCAGGGAAGACACTATATCTTTCCCTTTATCACATTTTTCATAGCAGTATTTCAGGCCAGGAACCCATATATAATACAGGACTGCTTTCTTAAAGCAAGGACTGAATGAGTACAACAGAGGAAGCAGGGATTTTGCTGTGAGTGTAACTGGTAAGGGAATTGTATCACTGCATCAGCCTGGCATTTGCAGAAGACACTCTTCTTTTTGGAAAAAAGCACAGTATTTAGCCCAAATTTACTTAGTACTACATGTAGATGAACTGTTTTACTGTGTTACACTTTCTCTTGCACCAAACAGGTCTCAAAGACTAAACAGAATGAAAACTTGGTCAAGATGTTGCTTAGAGCTGGAGTTGATGTGAATGCTACAGACTCTGTAAGTGGATTTATAAAGATGTAGATGTGGTTCACATGCATGCAGCAATACTAAGAACAGACTAAAAAATCTTCTAGCAACATAGTCCTGCTTTCAGAGTGGGATCAGGGACTGAGCCGACTATGGTGTACCAGGGGAATTCAGTGTTTCCCCTTGACACTTAGGCAACAGTTTTTTAATGTACTAATGTACACAGAAATAATCCCCACTGATCAAGTAATCTCCCTTTCTGAAAAATGCCCTCATAAGAAGACCCAGGCAAGCTGGGCTGAAATACTTCTATATTAAATACCTGATCCTATAAAGATTCTAGTGATATAAAGGTCAGAACTTATCAGCATTTATGAGTTCTTGGACTAGAACACATTTGTGGGTAAAAGTCAGGCCAGACCCTGTTTCTTCTCTTGGTCTTCAGAGTGTGGTGATCTGCCATATACAGAGTCCTGTATCTACTAGCCTAATTTGGTGTGGTAAAGAGCTCCTCTAAGATAGAAAATATAGAAAAGAATGCCCAGTTTTATCAGCAACCAAATTATAAAACATTGAAGTCTGAGCAAACAGTATTGTTTAAGACATAGTTATTGAGATCAAGATCATGGAATCCTCTGAAACTATTGAAGAACTGTTGGCTTCCTGCTGAAAGTATCTGTTGTTTTAGCAGCTGCATTCCAGGGAAGGAACGATGTTTTTTGTTCCTGTTGCTCTTATGATAATGTATTTGTTTTACTGTGTAGTGTATTGTGGTAGAAAATGATATGTGTGTTTTGCATCCAGCTGTTAGGGGGGGGACTGTACTTGCTTAAGGTCTGCTAAAGAATTCATAAAACTAAAATTCATCTGCTTCTGCCTCCCTTCAGTCTGGTAGCACAGCCCTTCACTATGCTTGTAGAATGAAAAACCAGGCAGTCATTCCTCTACTGCTTGAAGCTCATGCAGACACTTCTGTAAAGAATCAGGTAAGAAGGTGAAATTGATAACTGTATTTCCTTATCATGATGGTGAACCAGTATGTTGAGAACCAGTATTCTGGTGTGCAGCAGTTTAAAGAAAAGGTTGCTCAGCTTCCTGGAAGCAGAGTTGTTTCTTTTGGTATAAAACATTTGCTCCATTGCTTTTGTTGGCAAGGGCAACTTTAAAGTACAAATCCTTTACTACTGCGTTGCTACTGGTAAACGCTGCCTATATGTCCCCTGGCCTGGCACATCTCTTAGCTATCTTTATGGTACCTGTTCTTAGCTCAGAGCTGCTCTACAGTCGTTCCTAAGAGGCAGGCTGCAGGGAAAGTGATAAGTGCTTTCTTAGGTGATTTTCATGTTGTTGGACATCACCTCTGAGCAAGGCCAAGTCAAGCTGCTCCTGTCACCAGAATAGCTCAAATGTTGCCCAAATCAGTATTGATCTGGGAATATCGGCATTACTGGGTCGAAGTGAGCAATGTATTACCCATATTGCTCTTGAATCCAAATCTCTGCTGTGGTCTGCACTTTTGGATGTTAGTCCCAGGAAACAGCGGAATGCCTGTCCCTGCTGGAGGAAAGATGCAGGATGCATGGAGCAAGGCATCTTGTGATCAAGGCGTGTTTAGCAGAGAAGTTTGCAGCAGGCCATATCTCGTGGACACAGCCTGATGTCTGTGATTGGACAGGAGAGCTCGTGCAGCCCTCCTGCACTACTGGTGAACAGTTGACCCTCAGGTTATTGGATGATTAATGTAAACATGACAGTTGTTTTATATAGTTACTGCTTGTGTGCTGAAGTTCCTGTCTCAATGCTGGTCCAGGTTCCACCCTGGCTAGGCTTGGAACACCTGCCAGGAGGTACTGCAGCAGATGTTTGGGGCAATACTCTGCTCAAGGCTTCCTTTCCAGGAGGACCAGCCAAGTATCACCTTCAGAGCAAGCTGGTTAGATCCAACCTTGCTTAGCTCTGCTAACGATGTTCAGCTAACGATGGGCAAAAAGGTAACAGGCAGCTCTTGTAGTAGAATGCAGTTCGAGTTTATTGGCTCTCTGCTGCCAGCATGGCCTCAGAGAGCTTCTAACCTCAAGGGATTCCAACCGACAAAAGCCACATGACCTTCTGGACATGAACTTATAAAGGGTGTTCGAATTTCCGGGAGGGGAAAGGGAATGACCAATGGGAAGGAGGGGTAGGAGTGGTTTAGGGAGGGGTAGGAGTGCTTTAAGTAGCGTCATGACCCTAGAAGAAAGTTCTGGGGTTACATACTTGGAGGCAGATGGGAGGGGTGAGGGTAGGGTTACATTTGAGGGTGGATACAGCTTTAGAACAAACCAATTGTGTGTGGGAAACAGGGGTTAACAGAACATTCCAAGAGGGAATAACAGAACCATATATTATGGAAATATATAACATAGAAATAAATGCAGAATATACACCGCCACACTTGTGCACTTAGATACAGAGATGTAGAGAGAGAGAGAGACATATATTGTCTGCTAGAGATAAGTAGGTTAGACATAGGAGACATAAGAGTAGGCACAGAAGTAGTAGCTTAAGTAGTTAGAGGCAAGCTGTAGGATTTAATTGTAAGCATGAGTGGGGTCGTAATTATTATCTAGATACTGTTTATAATAAACTTGGCTGATGCATGAACCTATCATGGTGTCAGTGTAGTCCACTGTCAGGGAGATCTCTGTTCCTGTCTTCAGTCAGAGTAGTACTAGACCCAGCATGTTCTGAAACCTTTGTTTTATAGCATGGATGTGACGGGAACTTACACAGGAGACCACTGCCTCTGGGTAGCAAATTCAGGAAAGCTCCTTGTACTTCACTGATATGTATTTCTTCTGTTTCTTTCAGGATGGGGAGACTCCCTTAGACATAGCAAGAAGATTACAGTTCCACAACATCGAAAGCATGCTAAGAAAAGCCTCCTAGTCATCAAAGACTCTCAAACATGAAGAAAATTACCTCATCTAACAATACATCTTGTATAACAGCGGATGTCCTGCAGAGGGTGAGGGCTATTACTTGATAAAGACTTGGTCCATGTCCACCCATTCCTCGCTGTAGACTTTGCAATTTTGTGTGAGACTTGTCAGTATCTCCAAGGCCACATGTGGGCTGAAATGAGTTAATTTGATTTTACTGAGCCATGAATGATTGAAATAGTGTTCAAAATGTTGCTGTTCCCATCTGCTTCATCAGTTTTATCACTTGACTTCTTCAGATTGGATTTTGAAAGCTAGCAATAAGATCTGGAAGCCTAAACATTGCATATGATGGTTGGTAGCCAATACAAAAATAAAATACCTTTGGAGTGTGCATTACTTGTTGTGTAGAGGGACTAGATAATTTACTACAGCACTTATACAAAGTCTGGTACTCCTCCTCTTAGTATTTCTCTTCCTACAATGGGAGTGATTGGAAACATAGATCTCTCAGTTGAGCACTTCCTCCTTCCATCATTTATACAAGTCTCGCACACCTTAATTCTCACTATGTTGCTTCAAGGGTAGGATTATCTTCTCTTTTTTTTCAAATAAGACAGCAAAAAGAGATTCAATGCGTTGCTGGAGACCATAAACAAAGTTAATTCCCAGATCACTTTAATGCATTAAGAAACTAATGAAAATATGTTTGGTGCAGTAGAGAAACAGCTTTCTTGACTATGTGTACTAATGAAAAAAAAAAGTCAATAAGTGAAATGCTGTTGATGGGAACCAAAAGTATCCTTCCCATGGAACTGGACAGGATAGCATGCTTTTCAGAGTGGTGCATGCAGCAAGGGTTACTATTACTACCACTACTAATATATCCATGAGTCTTCTCTTGCATGGGTGAAGGCAGAAGAAAACCTGCATTTGTAAGCAATATATTAAAGTAGCCCAGTGCTTTGTGGCTTAATAATGCAGCAATAAAAAGGAGTCTCTGTTGCAGTGTGTAATTAATGTTTATTTCTATATTATATTATATAGTTCTGTTACCCCCCTAAGTTGGAATGTTCTGTTAACTCCCCTGCCCTACACCTAGTGGTTTGTTTCCTCCCTTCTCATTGGTTCAACTCCCCTATAAACGGCTGTACACAGCAAGTGGCTTTGCTCTTCCTGGTTGCCCCCTTTAAGCATAGGACCCTCTGGGTGCATGCTGCCCTTGGGAAGAAATAAACTTAAAACTCTCAATCAGAAAGGGTTGCTTGCCTCCTCCTTGTCCTCTGTTTTCTGGCAAAACCCTCGAGGGGCTAGCAGAGGTACGCACAGCCCCTGCAGCCCTTAAGCATCTCTAAGCCGGTCCTCCCGCAACAGGGAGGCTTTTCACCTAGAAGTGCTCCACTCCTATTGTGTGCTCAGCGGCAGTTGCCAGACCAAGCCAGGCTGAAGAAGGAGCTGGGACTAACCGAGGGGCCGCGATAAGTCTCCTTTTGAATGCTGCTCTATCTTGCCTTCTTGATCTAATAGATCTTTATTTTTTTGACAATTTTTGCCTTTTCAAATTTGGGTTTTTTACACAAGATAGTGTGTTTTTCCTGTGTTGAAGAAGACAGATGTATTTTTCAGTGTAACTATTGGATGCCAACTCCAAGTACAAAGGGTCTTGGTTGGGCAATATGAGTTTGAAGCTCCAGCCAGAAACACTCGATGAAACAAAAGTCCCTGTTAGAGCCTGTAATAAAACAGACTCCCTGTTAGAGCCTATAATAAATGAACACTTTGTGTGTAATCTGGGAACAGACACTCTTACATGTCTTACATGTCACTTCAGCTTGCAAGTGAGAAGATGTGAGACACTTGCATGGATAATGAAGATGCCATCTCTTAGGGCTAATGGCCTGAAAGGGGAAACAACTGACTGCTTTTCCATGTTTCAGAACCTACTTGAACAAAGAATGGACAAGACATCGTGTTGCCTACAAGTCAAGTGCTTACAACAGCTTCATTGCCAATGTCAAGAATAATTAATGGGGTGGAAACTATATTGCTTGGAGTGCACCTTGCCATATGGGTCTACATCTCCTTATTCCTCAGCTGCCACCCATGGTCTTGAAAATTGAGGGGTTTAGATTGTATGAACAAACATTTGGGTGCTTTGTGGGCATGGAGGACAGAGGAGTACTTCTGTGAGTTTTTCTGAGGCTGGATTCCTTGTGGTAATTATCTATTGTCTGCTCAGTTTCTTGTGTTCGAAGATCTCTTGGTCATGTTGACACTGAAAGCTACTGTGAGGAGGAAAAAAAAAACCAAGTTGCCTGTCAGGAGGATAAATAATTTCATTTAAAAAAAGGTGCTCATTTCATCAGAGAAATGATCAGATCACACTTCTGTGTCTCCACAGGAAGACACAAACTGGGCATGGGAATGCCTCGATGGGGTGCATAAGATATATATGAGAACAACAGAATCTAGGCTTAGGAAGATTGGTCTTGTAGAAATAAAAGCTGTTCAAATTAAGAGATCCCTGCAGTATATGCTCAAATACATTCATGTTTTCAGCTTTCATTCCTTGACATCTCAAACTTTTCAGGAAGACAGCAGTTGCAGTAACACCATGGAAAACAAATAAGAGCAGAAGAATACTTATACGGGTATCCATTATGTGTGTCTGTGTGTTTACCTCTTCCCCAGATATCATCCTGGTTGCCAAATAGAAAATTTGTGGTTTTTTACTGAGAGAATCAACACCCTGCACATGGTTTCAAAAGTATTTTTTTAGTAGTTCAATGATTTTCATATACATTTTCTCAGTTGCATCAAGGCCCCAGATGAAATCAAGATGTCCCCATGCAGGAAAATGCTCATGGTAAATGAGATTAGTAATCCGAGGAAGTAGCCTTGCCATATCTTTTGGATCTGCAAATGTGTCCTGTCCACCACTCCAGACAGCAGTTGGTATGGTTATCTCCTCTATCTTGTACACAGGAGGAGCAGTCTGTAAGAAAGAGAGGAGACTGAGTGAGTGCTGTTGTATCAGAAGTTATGTTTAGAGAAAGGATTCTGTGCAAGCATCTCTCCTTCTCTTTCCCTTCTGCACTGCCTACAGTAAACCCCTAAGGATGAAGGCCACTTCTTATTGTTCGTTGCCCTAACGCCATTCCCTGTCTGTTGTAAAAAAAATGACCGATTCTATTCCTGTGTATTTCTGTAATGCATGTCCTGCAGTTTGACACTGTCTTGTGCGCTCCAAAGGTGTGGCCATGGAAAGAGCAGCGTCTGTGTTCATCAGTCAAGGACTATGGAGCTTTCCCCGTGTGTATTCAGGGTGAGAAGATCTATGAGTTTTGTTGGGGCATGGAGTGCAACTGTTGGTTTTAGTTTTCATGCTTGGAACTTAAGTGGCAAGGAAGTAATTTGGCCATTTATAATTTCACTAGAAAATTTATGAGACAGTGTGTGAGATAGAAGTGACAGATTGTAACTCTGGAACCTTTCTGTCTGTGAAAAGCATCCTGTTCTGGTACAGCACAGGACACTGCAAGCCAAATGTACTGGTTAAAAATAAAATGATTTTCAGTCCACTGTAACTGTGAGATTCATTTCCTCCCTTAATTGAAAGGCAGACCCTGAGGATTTGGGGGGAAGTGAAGAGCTCTGTACCTATCCAGTCCCAGGACCTGGGTGTGGCTCTTAACCTTTTGAGAATGACACATAAATTGACATGTCATTGGACACATTTCTGCATCAGTAGGGAGGCAAAATGTTAGCTCTATGCAAGAGTCTGTCTGTGCCATGTCTGTGAATAGACTTTTACACTTACGTGTGTCATTCAGTTGAAACATGACCTGAGACCATTCTCCTCTTTGGTAACACTCACACGTGCTAAAATTTGAAATTTTCTAGTCTTAGTTTTACCAATATCCAAGCATGAGTTCCTAGGGAAACCGTATTGCCTTACCTGGTTGTATTTCTTCATGTTTTCCTTAGCGCCATAGTCATAAGCTTGAAATTGGTCTGTATGTGCTAGCTGTTGAAAGAATAGACAAAATTAAACTGATGAGAGACCAAGAAGTAGAGTGCAGGAGACATTTTCCTGCCTATGATTTAAGTCAAAGCTCAGGTGACTTGACTGTGGGTTACTCCCACACCTTTCTCTTTTTGCTGGTTTCCAGGGTATTGAGGATAGCTCATAGGGTAGGTGGCTTAATTGCCTTTTCTCGTGCTAACTTTCTGTCCTGATCCTAATCTTCTACCCTTGATATGTTTTGTTACTTGAAATTTTGCTTTACTACCTTAGGTAACTAAAGTTGGGGTCCCTGTCTGTGATGCAGAATTGGGTTCAGTTGCCACATGGAAAGAGAACCTAAATGTCTATAATGTGTCATGGCTATTACTAACCTAGTGTAATATGTCTTGAAGGACTGATGAGTGAAGAGTTAAATACACATACCTGGAGTTTTGTATTTGTTTCAGTGACTTTATTTTTTCACAAACACATCAAGTAATTTCATTTGTGAGTGGTTGTATGTAATATAGTGTGAGGGAAAGCCAGGGTCTGTCGGTTTAAAAAACCCTTTTCTTCAAGGATTTAAGTAGCTATGTGCTAGGAACCTGCTTTCTGTATTGCCTTTGCTATTCTATCTTGCTGTGTCTGTGTTTGCTTTGTATCCACTTGACTTTGTTAGAAGCTGGCAAAAGAGACTGTAAAGGCACTAGCTGTCAGTGGTCTGTCTCCATTTCCTGGCTAGTTATATGCTGTGGGACTGACTGCTGGGAATCATTGTCAAGGATGCCTTGAGGAGCGTGTCTGTATTCAAGACTACATTAAGTGTGCAGGTACTCATGGCAGTAGATGAGAAGGTATGATGGTCAGTTGCCCAAATCCATAGTCTCTGGATTTCCTTGTAGGCTGTTGGCTGCAGTAGTAAGAGACTGTTTATATGTCAGTGCACAGTTATACCTGTTGCCAATGAATAATGTTCTGTACTGATGTTCCAGCTGGGGAATGTCCTACGTACGTATCTATTCGACTCTGAGGAGAAAGCAGAAATTTTATCAGGACAAAGATCCAGTGCTGTGACAGAATAAAGCTGTGAAGAAACTGAGCAACATACTGCTGCTGAGTTAAACCCCCATTTTAATGGGATGTTCTTCAAATATCAGACAGAAAACTGAGAAGCAGACTTCAGAATATTGGTTAAGAGTATGCATCTACATGCCTTCTCCATGAAAGCAGTCCATTCCATGAAGATAGCACTACTGTGGGATCCTGTGCTAGGCAAAAATAGGGAAAAAACTTCCAATCCTTTGAGAGTAGGCTTCCCATCTCACACCAAACACCCATGCATGTTTAAATCTTATGAAGATTTGTTTTTCTCTTCACTTTACTCCTAGTCCTAAAGAAGCCAGCTTACAAAACTGATATATTTTATTTCTGTTTGTATTTTTTATATTTCTGTTATGGAGATGTTCCAGTTCCATCTCCCTAGATTCTTCCTCAGCCATGTTATCTTGGCCTGAGAACCATATTAGTGACTTAATGCAAGCCAGGAAATATCCTCAATGGTTTAGGTCTGCAATTCAGAAAGTCTGCAATGCTTTTAATTGCTTTTGAATTGAACCTTTGATTCTAATTGCTTTCCCATAGGTACTTTTAAAAGTGGTTATAGAGGGTAAAAATGGGCCCCAGTTGTTACAGGTATTGCAGTAATAAACATTATACAGGCCAGCTTCTGCACTTCAGCCACAGCATCTATATGTTGGCAAGCAAAGGGAAAGCTTTCCTGTCTCTTCTGTCCCCTCTGAGTGATGTACTAGTGTTTGTGAATACCACTATAGGTGTGCTCCTTAGCACAATGGAAGGACTTTCTGTAGCTCTACACCTTGTAGATTGAGCTTTTGGGCCCAGTTCTAAGGTCCACAAAATGGGAAAATGCCCCTTAGAGTGTTCTTAAAACCAAGTTTTGGTGCAAGTAGTCTGAAAAGTGGAAAGAAAAAAGAGGGTTTTTCCTGTCTTTTAGCTGTTCCAGTGTTCAGAGGACCCCAGTGTCCACACATGAAGGAAGGAAAGTGGCAACTGTATTGCCAAGAAGACATCTGACTCCATGATTCATTGTTTCTTTTTAAAGGGCATCTGTGTGTGACCAAAATCTGGTTGTCTTAGCCCCCAAAGAGGGTGCATCTATGGACATAAACAATATAGCTTCATTCTGAACTCAGTCTTTTCTTCCTGGAATTGGAATGTGCCTAGTTGTTGATCCCATCCATCATTACTTCTAGTCATGTTGCCACTGCTGCCAGCACACAATGTCCTGGCATTCCCTCGGTCTGTTGAGAACTATGTTGTTGTTTATGTACATTTACATGCATGACAGTAACTAGATAAGGATAGAGTGCACAAGCGTAACTTCCAAAATCACATTAGTTTTATTTTGAGTAGGCATTCTTGCATATACTTACTGTGTTCAGATTTTTTATGCTGCCTCCAGCTATGTAACAGATAATACAGGCACAAAACTTATCCAGGCTCGTACATAACTGTGTCACAGGTCCTTTCAGAAATCCAATCTGATGCGCGAATCCTTTGCTGCCAAGTAGTAACTGAGGGAGAGAAAAAGTGCAACTTTTTTTTTTCTTGTTACAGAAGCATTTTATGCAGGAAATTTTAGCTAATTGCCCAGTCTCCTGAAGCAGTATTCAAAGAGTACTGGAACAGTTTACCCTCACAAGACCCCTTAAAACACCCTCTTCCCCATAGTACATCATTTATTCTTTCTTTTTCATATTACTATCATCAATCCTGGAGGAAGTCATCCTTCTATTTCTAGTGTAGTGACCTCAATGCCTAGTCATTTTTGAAGTCTGGTGTAGTTCCTCCATCATGAGGGCAGCAAAATATTAGTTAAACAGCAGTCCTACAACAAGACAGAGTTCCACAAGTCTTCTACTTCACTGGAACCTGCTGCTAAAAGCTCTATATCCTGGCTATTTTCCCCACAGAATTTGGAACAGATTTTTCAAGTGCGCTCAATTCATCCCAAGCATTGTCAGCATGTCACTTGTTTGGGAACACTCAGGCTGAGTGATCTCTGTGAAGGTTAGTCAGGCACTGGGCCTTTTAGAAGGAAAAATTGCATACCCTGAGCAGTGGTTCAGGAAGATTTGTTATCTTAACCAGAATGCTTGTAGCATGTGGGCATGCAGTTACTGGGCCCAGAGCAAAGAACGTTTTCACCTGTTGAGCCAGCTCAGGGTATGTAGAAAATGCTATGAAGCCTGCAAACACAGAAGAGACAGCCTGAGTTAGTGAAGATACCTTCTACAGATAAAATAAATACATAAACAGTAGGTAGTGATACTACATTTGCAGTCCGTTGTTCATGTTTGTCTGTGCTGCATGTTTTACTTAAGGCAAGTGTTGAAGATAAGTCCTGAAACTAATTTTACTTGGGAGGCAAAGTTCATTCTGAGCTTTAAAGCACGTATGGGCATTGCCCTTATTAGAAGAGTTTTTGTAGGCAATATGTCAGCGAGGTTTTCATCATAACATCAATTACCTCTGAAGTTCAAGAAACTCTCATAAAAAATGAGTTTTTCAGATCAGTCTGTAAAGGTTTATGCATGTTTATGCTTTCATGAAACTGTAGAATAATCAGTTCAATACTGGGAGCTTTAAGTGTTTTCAATATCATATGATTCTATGATTTTAATTCTGTCTTAATAGAAAAGAAGACATTAATGAAAATTCCTGTTTTGAATGAAAATGAAAATTTTCTGTTGCTGAGAAAAATACCCAATACTAGTACCTGAAGTACACAATAAATGACCACTTCTATGTCTTTAATTATTTAAAAAGTTAAACTATATTTGCATCTGCCAAAAGTTCATGTGCTTATTAAGGGTAACAAAAACTGTTTTTAGAAAAGTTTTGCATATTTTCCGAATAGCAACCCAGAAAAACCTCTATGTTTTTCTAGCTCTCTACAAACATGAAAAATAACAGAATCAGTGGGGAGACTTACCTACTGATCAGATAAGAACACGAATTGTTGTGAATAAGTATTCTACCATTACCTGCAGCTGTGCCTTCAGAATGACCAATGTAGTATACATCCTTCTGTCCAGTTTTATTCATGATGAAGTACAGCTCTGATGGAATATCATATTTACCTATCTCATCGAAGCTACAGGGAGAAACACAAAAAGTTAGCAGACAATTTGGCCATCACAGTGTGAGTTACTGAATGTCAGTTTTGTTCATTGCACCAAGCAGAACCCATTGAAGGATGAGGTTGCATGCTGTGTCTGCATCCTTGCTTGAGTTGATGAAGTGGGCAGAGGGATGCAGCTGTACAGCCAGGCTGCCTCATGCCTTGGGCCTTCTGTGGAGTAGGTGCCAGTTTTGCCTGACAGCTGCAACCCTGAGGGAACTGAATTTAATCAATGCTTTCACCAGCATGGGTTATAAAACACATTTTTATCTTGGTTGAATTCAACTGTGGGAGATTAGAGATTTCTAGACAAGGCTGCTCACCCTCTTCTTATGGTACTACCTCCCTTTTCCTCAGCATTCCATTTCATTCCCCAGTGTCTGAAATCCCTTTCCCAGCCAATGCTCCTCAGCAATAATGAGCATCCTTCTTTATCTGGTTCTGTACTCTCCTTGTTTGGTGTAGATCCTGTTCTGGTTTAGGTAAAAGCTATCGAGCTGAAGATATCTAGTCCCCTCAGAGTTTCTATGTTGAGTAATTCTATCTCTAACGAGTACCTGAACTTCCAGAACTCTTTCTGGCTGGGATTAAGGTTCTTATGTTTTAAAGACCAAGTGTTCCCTCGGCTGTTTCCCATCCAGACATCATAGCCAGCATCTGCGAGGAGGAAGCCCAAACTGTTGTTGGGCATGTTAGAAATCCAGTGAGTAGCATCTCCTAGAAAAGCATGCTGTAGGAAGACTACAGGCCTTTGCCCTGAAAAAGATTAAAATATTCTTATATTGGAGCAGTAATAAATGTGTGTTTAATGTTGGAGTGCAGAGTTTGGTTTGTGAGAGGTTTCCTTCCTCAAGAATCTCCCTGAAGAACTCTACACAGGTCTTCTGAGAAACCTGAAGATTTTGTTCCATGCAAGCAGGAACCATTTTATGGCATTTCATAGCCATTTTATGACAGGTCTGGCAAATAATTTACTGAGGAGGCCTGTCCTCCTCTAGACTGGAAAGCCAAGTTACAGGCCACTGTGCTGAAACCATCTACCCAAAGCTGAAAATTGCTGAAGGCATAGTAGTGTATGAAAGTCAAAGAAGAATTCATCCAAAGAAGCATATCCACCCTTAGGTAACCAACAGAGCAGGGTTGAGAGACCCTGATATAACCTTGGTTAGCCTTACTTTGAGAGTCAGGCTGGTCCAGATGATCTCCAAAGGAGACGATCCAATTTGAAGAAGGCATCCAAAATAAATCATTCTATGATTCTAACAAGGTACCTCAAATTCTAGCTAGAAATTTTTAATCCATTCAGGAAATGTGATGAAACTGATAAAATGCATTTGCTTTTCACTGATGACCAGATTTCTCATGTCCTTCCTTAAGAACATCTCTCTCCTTCAGAAGCCTGGAAATGAATATTCATATGCCTAACCTCAGAGACTTTGTTGTCAGGCTTCATAGTTTATATGTGTATTACTTAGGGTGTTAATGCAAACCCTCCCAAAATCCAGTTTACCAAGCCATTCTCCAGCCCAGCTGATAGGGAAATAGCACAAAACTGGGATATGACAAAATTATTATAGAAGTCAAAAATAAGGACAGAGACGGTGAATGTGTAGACTTCAGGTAGATTCAGTGTTCAAGCCACATTCCTGATGAATTGGTCTTGTGGAGATGGAAGGGTGTGGTACATGCCATTGCATGTTCAAAGGGGTGGGAACTCATGTAAGAGTTGGCTTTCAGACCTTCTTTATGTCCTATAACTGTGTCACACCTGTATTTTGGCTGTTCCTCCCAGCGGGAATTCTGAAAACAGCAAGAATGTATCCATCCTGTGTTGTAACTTCATATTCCTCACTTGGGTACCCATGATATCTGATAATTTCACTCTGTGGAAAGACAAAGGAGAGTTTGTAACATGCAAGTTGTACTGTTCCGGAGGGTAACCAAGAACAGTGTGGGTGTGGGATGTGCTGTGGTGGTAGTGCAAGGCCCTTGGCCACAAGCATTATGGTTGAGAATAAATACTACAGGTCTTGTAGAAAGATGCTGCAAAGTCCTCTTCAGAACTGCTTAGATGATAGTTGTTTGGTATTTAGCTCCCTATAATGGCACAAAGCAAAACTGTACTGAGTGGCTAACCTTTTGGGAGATAGTTTGTCATGTTTCACAAGGCTGATACATGTCACACCTTTCTACAGATTAAATATGGAGCCATGTCTGTATAAGACAATGCCAAAAGCTGTGGGGAGGGACCATAAAGAATCCTTTCTTGCCAAAGCGTGGTTAGGCAAGCCACGCAGGCAAGGCAAACGAGTGAAGACCTTGTCAAAGGAACTCATGAGACCACCTACACCTAATTTTGCATATACTCTGAGGAAATCTTTGGTGATTCAGGGTAAGTCATCTTGGATTAGTTTGTGTTGTGAGAATCTGCTGTTTGAAGGGGTTCAACTTCCCTTACCACTGTACTGAGCAAACAGGTTGTTAAGGCCTTTGTTTCATTTGAGATTAGAAACCAACTTTTGCCTGTAAAGGAATTTTTCTCTGTGGAAGCCTAAAATGTTCGCATAGGAGAATCAAGGTTTCTTCCAGGCTGGTGCTGGAGGATTCTTTGTCCTCTTGCCAGGTTTCGGACTCCTCCCTTTATGCAGTAGCCTGAAATACCAACCTCTATTGAGAAAGCTGTCTACAAACAGTTGTCATGAGGCATGACACAGCTTCACATTTGTCATACATCTGTTTGGGTTCACCCTAAATGCATGGAGAAAAAGTCTGTTGTTCAGTTTGGTGTGGACTGGAGCATGTAGTCTGTGCACTGGCCACCTTGTGACCCTCATTGTGACAGCGACTCTAAGGCAGTGGTTTTGGAAACAGCAAGCTGGGAAAATGGAAATGTGGAAGGGGCCCTTCTTAGCTTGCTGACAAGGGCTGTTAGTTATGGAACAGTAGTAGTGTTTACTGGGAGAAAAGCTTTAGAAAGAAAGGGAGAGAAGGTGACCCTACTTACAACGTTCATAAAGCATTCAGGGTTGCGAGTCTTCTTGTGCTGGCTTGTGTCTACACTCGGAGTGGAGGGTGCTGTGAATCCTGCTGAAAAGGCAATTCCTTGGAAGCAGAGCAGCAGGAGGAGGTAGCACATCTTGAGGCTGTGTGAATGAGCATATGCAAGGGTGTGTTTGTTAGGAAGAGAGCGATGTAGAATTCAATGGTAATACCTAAGTGGAGAGTCTCCTGAAGGTTGCCCGAGGTCTTGTTTCCTAAGGACTGCCAGAATAAGTATCTGTGTGAGGAGAGATTGTCTACAGCTCACCCCGTTTAACAGGTAAAGCTATAGAATGGAGAAAAAAAACGCTTGAGGGATACCATGCAAGAATATGCCTGAGCACTCTGCAGATTACAAGGGAACCGTGGTTTGATAGACAGGGACAGCTCTTGGCATGAGTCTAGCAGATGCATGACAAAGAGGCATGAGTACCTCAGATGAACACTATCCAGCTCGTCTGCCTTTATCTGTCTCCACTCTTCTGCCAGCTGGAGATGTGAAAGGAGAAGAAATTACTGTTTATTTCCTGTCTCCTCAGGAATGAGGTAAGAGAGGTTCAGGACGGGCTCTCTTTAAATCTGCCCTCTCCTCCTCTGAGATCAAATGCCATTCCTGGGACTTTCAGTGGTGTGCTGGGGTGAGGAGTCAGATAATGAGGCTCATGAAGGGGCTAGGAGTGATTCAGGGACTCTGTGAGGAAATGTAATTGACTTAGGGGACATGCTTGCACCAGTCCAGTGCCTTCATGGAGTGATGTGCCCCAGACCAGGTTCAAGTTCTGTTTGAAATTAGTTCCTCTGAGAACATGAAGGGAAAAATGTACCTGTGCATGGCTCCCCCAAATCCTCATGAGTCAATTCCCAGTTAGCCTTAACTCTTGGCCACCAACTGAGGAGCCATGAGCAGTGAGCAATTGTTCCTGAAACTGCCTTTGTGTTGCCAAGTTCCTGAAACTGCCCTTGTGTTTCTCTCCTTTACCTCTTAGAAATGGCTGTCCATAATGCAAATCTTGTATTTATGATGGGGAAGCGAGAGCTTGCCCTTTCCTGGGTTGACTAATGGTGCCAGACTAACTTTTCTGAATAGAAATTGCAGAGTGCAGTCGATCTAGAACTAGTTTATGCCAACTCCACCTGCACTGCTTCCAGGCTTTAGTCTTTATTTTCCAGAACCCAGGTCAATGAGTGCAGGAACACTGCTCTCTGTGAGCTTCCCAGACTTTTGCTCACACATGAAAATTTTGATTCAAGCACACTCTTGGAAAGGGAAGAACAGATTTTGTGACCCAGAAAGTTACTGAGTCTGGGATTATGGCTTAAAACTGTTTGGAGAGCAAGAGAAGTGCTCACAAGTTCAGTGCTCTTTGCCTACAAAAGACCTGCAGGTAGATAGGGTAGGATTTTTGTTTCTGAAGAACTGTACAAAAAAGATTAATCCATGAAGCTCAGTACTATGCTTACACATTCTGGAAAAGCCCTTATACATCTAATTTTTGTTGTATGCTGTGCTTGAATGTTTGAAGAGAGAATGAGGACTACAAAACGAAAAGTAGCAGTCATTCTGCATGTATATAAAGACCATAAAGATCAGGCAGGAGATCTAAATGCTCAACAATAGAATCCACAGGACAAAAGGTACAAGTAAAGCAGTGTAAGGCTTCAGCTCATCAAGGCATGTTGTAAGATTGCCTCCCCAGTAAGGACTGGGGACATTACTGCTCTTGTGGGCTTGGTTTCCTCAGAAGAAGAGGGCATGCTTCTATGACCATGGTGTGTTTATGTTAGTTCATCTTTCTGTCCATCCTGTAATTAACTTTTGGCATGATTGTCAAATATCTGCCAAGTCCAGCACTGACATACAAGCTTGTAAGGTAATGAGTTCACAGGAGCTCCTGAGGACGGTTCAACAGGGTTCAGCCTTGCCTGGGGGGAGGCAGGCCAAAGGCAGCTATATGTTTGGCAATCAGCTGAGCATTCAGCAAGACTGAGCCAATCAACTTTTCAGTGTCCATGTAGCTTCAAAGCAGCGACAGCATCCATGACTTGTGAGTGAATTTCCTAGATCTGTCTGTTTTACAGTTAAGCAGACCCAGGAGACGAGTCTTTCTTAAACCAGGCATGAGACATGGAGAACGCAATTTTTAATGAAGAACAGAGGTTCTCATGCAGCCACATGTTTCTTGAGTCTGCTTCTAGCAATAAGACATCTGCTATGACAAGATACGGTGATCTATGGAGTTTATTTGTACTTGGAAATGTTCAATATTAAGATCAAGAGAAAATGAGGAAATATTCCCTGTCAAGTAATGGGGAAGATGAACAGGGAATGAGAGAATGGTAACCAAGATATTTTTGCAGTCTCTAAATCTCCTTATAGGAAAATATGCTTTGACTTTTTGTGATATTCAATTTAACCTTTATATTTGACTGAACAAGTTTAACGAATTCAAATCTCATGAGTCATCAAACATTTGAAATGAAGCTGCATTTGGAAACACCCATAACTTTAAGGTTGTCATCAAAACACACTTCATTTGATTCCCTTTGTATATCAGATACTTCTTAATTTTTGTTGTCACAACAGGAAGCCTCACAATCACATACTCAGGCAGTGCAACACTGTTTTGCCTTCTCCTGTTTTATTCTGTTCTAGTGGGAGTAAAATATGCCTCCTTCTCTCTGCACAGGGAATCTTATTTGGGAAGGAAAAGTTCTGCTCATATCTCAGCTTGTTTTCAAATCGTTACCAAGATTATTTGTGACAATGCAGAAGCTAAATTATTCCTCTTGTTAGGGCAAACTTTCCTCAGTGCACTCTATGATAACTTGACTTAGCTGGCATGGCTTATGGATTTGCAGGTATTCACCTTTTAAATGACATACAGCAGGCTAAGAAATATCAATCTTGGCAGGCCACTGCTCCCTTAAGCTTTAGGAATAATGACAGGAGAGGTGGACAGCTGTTTTGGTCTAGTGAGGTGAAATCATAAGTAACCATTGGGTGTAGTAAACTGTCATAAAAGAACACGCTTAAATGGAATAAAGGTCAGAGAGAGAAAAGCCCTTTAAAGTTCTTTGGGTACCTTTAAGATTTAGTGAAACTAAGATGCAAGCCATTCTGAAACTCACCCTTCTATCTTTGTGCCTTAAGCAGTCTAAAGTTTATTTCATAGAGGCTCTAAGGCATACACATGCCAACCAGAAAAGCAACTGTGACTAAAAACGCATGAGAATTTGCTGCCTTACTCACTAACAAAACATACATGTGCATTACACGGCAGGAACAGGAGGTACAGATTACACATAATGTTGCAATACTGGGACATTCATTCCCTTTTTCTCAGACTGAAGAAAATAGAAAAATTTAAATAGTTGCTCATTTTTTTGTCTGCTAACCTGAGCAAAGAAGCACCTCTGTACATAGCAATAGGCTTACACATCAGAGAGGCAAAACACTGTTTTTTTACAACCAACTGCACAAAAGCAATACAGCACATCTTTGTGAAGACAGGCAACAGAGAGAGACCATGAACGCATATGTACAAGCAACTTACCTCTGCTTTGACTGCCTTGCTTGTGTCTTCTGCCACAGTTCCTGCTCTGTCTCCACTGGCAGACTGATTCACTGGCAGAAACCTGCGGCAATAAAAGGAAGTGAGAACAAAATGAGCACTTCAGGGAAGTAGCCGTGAGTGTCATGAGTTGGCTGCTGAATTGTAGAGTGCATTTAAGTGCTGATTTGGCAGTGCTTGATGGGTATTGTTGCCCAACTGATTACATTGAATATAATCTTTAAGATAAAAAGGAGGAAGTGTCCAGCTTCTCTCAAGGCAGTCTCTCAAGAACACTGCTGTTGCTTTTCATTTGTTTATGTTAAATTTAACATTGCAGACTGACCTAAGGTTTTTTTTCCAGTATGCAGGGCAACTCATGAAACCTTTGGAGATCTTTGCCTAGTGCCTGAATTAGTTGTAGTCAGCCTGGTGGCTCAGTCCTCACTGAGATTGGCTTGATGACCTTGGGCAGCTTTGGGCAGGTGGGCTATAAACTAAGCAGAATCCTCCTACGTGAGGATCAGCCTGTTCAGCCACCTGAGTCAGAAGTGTCTTCAGAAGAACTTATGTTTCATCATGGACTGATGAGCATTTAGAAGAATGCCAGATGAAAGGGATGTGTTCTTGGGAACACGCTTGCTAAAAATATAATGCCTTTGAGTAGGGAAGGAAGGAAAAGAGTGGAACAGGAACAGGAGATCAGTGAAGGCACAGTAACAGTTCTGCTTTACATACAAAGTAAAGGACAGTGTTTGGGATAGTGAAAAAGGTAACCTGGTAATTTCTCAGTGAAAAGATATAACCTGGCTGCTCTGATGTCTGAAAGCAACAATTTTCATCAAATCATAAATTAATCACTCAGAAAGACTCCTGCAACATGATGCCTCATCCCTCCTCATGTCCTCAAGGTGGGATCAACAGTCCCCATGGTGTGTCCAATGCTCTATGTCCAACTTGCTTTTACTGGTTTTCCAGAAAATTCAACACCCTGCTGTCACCTCCGCAATGTGGTCCTTCGCAGGCACGTCGGGAGGTCACCAGATGTAGGTACTGGATGTTGCTGAGTGGCTTATACGCTGACTCCAGGAAGGCTTATGCATCAGCCAAGTTTATTACAAGCAGTATCTACATAGCTATGACATCCGGCCAGTCTCATGCATACAGTTAAGGCCCTACAGGCCTGCCTACCTAAGCTAAGCTAACCTGAGATATCACTGCTATGCTTCCTATAGTTCCTAAGCTAATCTACTCACCCTAACAGACAGTATGTCCATGTCATGTAGACAACATGCCTATCTGCCTAGACATGTCTGTCTCTGGCAGGATGTCTGCCTGCCAGGACAAGATGTCTGCCTCTTCTCTCTACGCAGCAAGCAGCTATATAACACGCTATAATGTTTACATGAATCACCCAATAGACTAAAGGTCAGCTGTCCTTGTCCAACCACAGACATCAAGCCACGTCCACGGGACACAGCTCCTCTGCCAAGCATCCCCTGATCACACAGGTGTCCTGCTCCCAGCAGAGCACCACACCTCGCCTTCTCTATGGTGTCCGAAGTAGCAAGATAGTTTCACAGCTGCAATCTTTTCTAGGTGACCCTAGGAAATGCTCTGGCCACTTCCAGGTGTATTGCCATAGCATTTACCCTTGAAAGTATTGAAAACTTATAAAGTAGGTCTCAAGTCCCCTGTAAGCAGTGAGATAGTTGAAAGATTGACTCTCTGGAGGGTATTTGTCTTCAGGGATTTGTATTTGGTGTAAGGAATGTCCTTGTCTGGAGTGGAGCTGTTTTGTTTGGATCAAACTCTAGTGACATTTGTGAAGCAGAAGGAAACAGGACAGGCTTCAGCAGTAAGCTTGGGAGATGAAACAGGCCTGTTGTTTGTCTTGGAAGGGAAAGGAGCAGAAGTGGCAAGAGTCATGGTTACTTTATTTGGCACAGTGAGTCACTGGTCCTTTGGTTATACAGTGTCACCAGTGAATTGTCTTAGTGTAAGACAGCTCTACCTGCCCTGGCTAGCATCCCAGATTGCCCCCACATTAACATTTCATTCAAATGGAGAATGAGGGTGTCATGCTGAAAGGAACCCCTTAAATGCACTGTGTTTCTTTTCACAGTGAAGCTAATGGCATTTCATTGTGGAAGGATGGTGACCTATAGCGCTGTAACCTAATAACCATGGAGGTAACCCTTCAACTGAGTGGTTTTGTGCAGTAACTACTTACTTGAAACAAGACTGGTAGAGTCATAGTTACCCCAGGAAATTAATAGGATGACAATTTCTTCAGCACTGTTTTGAAAGCAGCCCTTTCCAGTAGCGGTCAAAGTGCTCTAAATACCCATGGGGTGGAGATAATGGATTCTTTCTAGCAATGTTTGGGTGCTTTTCATTTTAGTGTTTGAATTCCAAAGAAGCTGCATAGAGCCATGATAAAGGTTAGAACAGCTCAGCTCTGTGGTAGCCTGTAACTTACATGTGAAATAGAAGGAGATGTGACATTTCTGCTTGCTTCAGCATGTAACTTTGAACTCAAGTGTCCTGTGGAAGTGCTGCCATCGCCAAAATGAAACCAGCTCCTTTCTCCCACACTGGAAAAATCACCTATACAGACTCTGAAAGTGATGTCAGCAGAGATTGAGTCTGCAAAGATTTCTCTGTCTCAGGGTGGGTCTTGAACCCAAGTTTTCCAGGGGCATGCTTGAAGCATGAGACTGGCTAATGCTTTCTGTTGGGCCTACCCTGTGTCCCTTGCTCTTCCTCACGAAAACAGGGAGCAGTCCTTTTTCAAATGAAGACAAACCATCTTCTTTTCAGGAGTGAGGGTTTTTTGGGTGAACTTTTGTATAAACTTGTTTTTGCTTTCTGGTTATCATCTCATTTAATAATGAAATTAATCAATAATACAACTCTTAGAATTAGTCTTGGCTTACATTATGCCTTTAAATAACTGCCAGCCCATACCACTGAGAATACGATGAATAGAAAACATCTTGAGATCATTGAACGTATCCAGAGAAAGTAAGTACTTTCATTACAGCCTAGAGAAGAGAGAAGGCTGAAAGCAAATCCTATCATCTCTTAGCAAAGTATGGTTAGTGCAGAATTTAAGCTGTATCATTTAAAAAAGTATTACCGATTCACAAGGTTGCCACAAAGTATGAATTGTACTATCAGGATGCAAAAGCATTGGGGTGACATGTGGTGTGCAGGAGGAACTTTTTCTCTGACTCCAAATGCAACTGAAGATTTTTTTTTTACCCAGTGAATCTGAATGTTGTTGAGTGAGTCAGGCAAGGCTACTGCTTGTGGGTTAAGGATACTTCTGCATCAGATCAATAATTTCATTGTACACATGGAAAGGTGCATCCAATCCCCAGATGAAATCCAGGTGTGCCCATTCAGGAATTTTCTTGTGGTAGACAAGCTTCCTAATTTGAGACAGTAAAATGCCTGCATCCTTGGGATCTGCAAGCAAGTCTTGTCCCCCAGTCCATACTGCAGTTGGTATAGTCATGTCTTCTATGTTGTAGAGAGGAGGAACAGTCTGGAAAACATGAAGCAGTACAGGAATGAATGTCCAGGAGAGCACAGAAAACTCTAAACCAAAGAGGAAAGAAGTTCCCTTGGCTCTCCTTTTACTCATCATATAGCAGAGCCAAATGACTCCTGATTTGACAAAGAGTTACTGTTGGGTCTTTGCCCTTTCAACTAGGAATCTTTAGGCAGGAACCTGGAACTAGACAGAAGATGTCAGGATGCCTCTGGATAAATCCCCATCATGGTCTTTTTGAAGTAGTGGTCAGCCCCAGAAGACATGGTCTAAATAGAAAACACACGTGACAAGGATGAAAAGGATCATGGAGCAGCTTCTGTAGGTGGAGAGGGAAAGTAGCTTAGGACTCCTGAGTTTGGAAAATAGAGGCCAGAGCAAGGACAGGTGACAAGATTATACAATCAAAAATAGTATGAAGAAAGAGTACAGGAAGTAATTATCCCATTACTTTTCATAACACCAAACTTAGAAGGCATCTGGTGACTTCCCAGGAACAAGCAAATTCAAGGCAAACCAAAGGAAGTTGTGTTTTATGCAAACCATCATTAAAACATGTAACTTGTAACATGTAACTGTCATAATGACAGGCTTTTGTGGCAATATAAAGGGTAGGAGAGGCAAGGACGGGATTAGAGTTTTGAATAGATAAGATGTTCCTCAGGGTCTGGTTTATGGAAGTTTCTGGCTGCCAGAATCTAGAGGTGGCTATTAGTTCTCCAGTTTTACTCTTCCTAATACTGTTTCCCTGAACTTGCATACATTGTCAGCTGTTTCAGTAGTAGGCAAGATATCTCTGTTCTTTTCTATGTACTTTTCCTTTTCAAAATTCCTTTTCTATCATTTCTGCTCTTACTTCCTCGTATTCCATTGATCATTAAATTGAAGTTTTGGTCTTTCTCTCTCTCTTCCTTTTAAAATGTATTAAATTTATTATTGTCATTAGTGATTGCATTCTTTCTCCATTGACTTCCAAACTGAATAGCAATAATTTTATCTTCTTGTATTCTGAAAATGTGTCCCCTACTACATCCTTGCTCTCTTCCTGTGTGCTTTCGTGCTGTTCAGTGGTGATAATATTGTTTCACCAAAACATACCTGTTGGTATTTTTCTATGTTCTTCCTTGAACCACCCCAGTCATAAGCTTGGAATTTCCCTGAGCGGGCCTCCTAAGAGGATGAATAAGAGAAGAGTAGTTATAAAGCCATTATTTGGGAAGTTTGTGGATTCTTTTCCTGCTGAGCCTCTGACTTCAATCTAAAGCCCCAACAGAAGTTCTTCTGAGAGCTATGAAAGAGCCAATAGTAAATTAATTAAAAGTGTTAAACAGTGAGAAGGAGTCAAATGTTATTGTCAGAACCAAAGAAATCACAGCTTCTGCAGAAAGACCAGAGATGTCCTCACAGGCAATGTGTTTGAGTTTGTAAAACTGCTAATAACAACTGACTTCAGCAAGGTCGCCTCACTGCAACTGCCTTGTCCTCTTCTGACAGTCATGTTGCTATCACTCAGCTCTGAGTGGCTCCATCTTATGTTTCTCTTCCCACTCTATTTTGAATACAGAAATCATCATTTCTTGTTCTTCTCTTGTGCTCCTTGTCTTCTTTAATAGTAATAACAGCAAGAACAACAAAGACTTGGTAATATTACTTCTGCATGCTTTTGCATGCCAGTCTGGGCTTAGATGCTGGATTATATCTGCATCAATTTGCAGAGCTCTGCCCACTGTGCTTTTTCTTTACAGGTCTAGGCTGTTACAAAACATGGTTACAAAAGTGACTTAATAAAATAAAATATTTTACATGAATTCATAGCCAAAAGCACTGTTTAATTTTGAGCAAATGCCTGTGCAGATGTCATTCAAAAATAGCCATGTGTTTGCTGTGCTGACAAGTGCCTTAACACTCTTGCAAGCTCATTGTGCTCAGCACTGCTTCCTGCACTGCTCCAGAGCCTGAAGTGCTGCCAGGAAACTTGCCTTGCTACAGCAGCTTCTGTGAGTGAGCCCAGGATTTATGAATCCTCCAAGTGTGAGCCCAAACACAGAAAGGCAGCTCTCATCAGCTCTGCTACTGAAGAGGTACTATGGCAGTACCTTGTAGCTAAGGGATATAAAGAGTCTACTAAATAAAGAGTTTATTATTTATGGTTCTATTGCTGTCCAGACACTGAGAGCTTTGAAAGCAAGAGATGAAACTCCAAGGGCTTTTACATAGCAGCCAAAGTCCTGCTCATTTCTTGACTCCACACTGGAAACATGACTAATTTCTTAAGGTAAGCTCTGTACAGAGCTGTGGACATAATTTATAAAAGGTACTGGATACATAATGAGAGTTATATATACATCTGCATACACAGCTTCCAGAATACATGTTTTTACACAAATACAGCAGCACTTCAATGTTGGCTTCAAATGTACCTGTATCACATAGAGTATTTCTATTTTGCTGGAAAAAGAAGGATCAATGAAAAGCAGTCTTTTGAATTGAGATTTCAATTGTAAACAAATTATGTGTGTTTCCAGGAAGTCAGCAATGGCTTCACAGCAGGAAGCCATTATACCTCTCTATTCAGCCCAAGGTGAGTATTTATTTTGTCTTCCAGAGGTTTGCTCGTACCTGACTCCAGTGGACTATGTTCTGCACAGAAGTTCCAGCAGAGGTTTGGGCAATATAAACATTGATTCGGTTCTGAAAGAAAATATTCAGTGAGCATTCTCTTCTTCCCTCTATTCAGATGTACATGAAAACATCTGCTACAGCTGTGTTATGTATTGATAAAAACCAAAAGAAATTGGAGTGGCATGATTGGAGACTCCCTCAGATTTACTCCAGAAGGGGCAATGTGTCAGGTTATGAGCAGCATGGAAAGAACAATCCCCAACCACAACATTTTCCAGGATGACTGAGAGTCTAAAAGAATGTACAGGTGGAAGGGATAGAATAGAAAGCCAGCAATTTAGACCCCAAACTAGATGAGATTTTTTCAGAAGTCTGTATCAGATCCTGTGTGAGGGAGGATCACTGTTGGACAGAACAGCAAAGGGAAATGTAATTCTCTGAGGAATGCACGACTATTTGAAAGAAAACACAGCCTAGTCCTGCCAGGGTTTCTTAACAAGCTGCTGTGTGATACTTCCTCAGCAAACACGCTCTGAGGCATTTCTTGAAAAATGCTGGAGGCAGTGGTCCCCTGCTAGTAATAGGGCAATCAGCAGATACTGCTGTCCAGTAGTGGGGACTGTTCTCTGCAGTGTGACACTAACAGAAATTCAGATTCCATCCTACAGGATAGAAGGTGAGTTTAGGGAGCATAAGCTTAAACTCTCAGTAGATCTGGTAAGAGTTATACATACCACATCAATATTTTTCAAGTTACAGCCACCAAGACTGAAGAAGACACTTCTACAAAGCCTGGCAAAAGCTCGGTGGCTGCAGACAGGGGCTATTATTCTTCTTAGACATTCAGTCTGGGGAAGGAATTCTCTTTTTCCAAGCATACCCTGTGAAATACAAAGGTAACATTCATTTAAGAGTGTACATTGTTCCTCTTCTCTAGCACGTTCAGAGATTCTCACTTGCTTTTTCTCCATTTGCCAAATGATGTTCTCACAAACAAAAGATAAATTACTTGGTTTTTCATTGCATCAGCCTGCTTGGGCATTACTCAGTTTGTGTTACATCACTTTTAATTGAGAGATATGTTAAATGTTAACTCCAATTCATAGTTTTAAGCTTGTGTATCAGTTGTAGTTTTAGCTACAGGAATCCTGGACACATTTGAGGATCTGCATCTCTGTGTCTCTCCAGCTGACTTGTCCCAGTGCTGTGTATTGCCTTCGACAGAAAGCTTTTCTTAATGCCCCATCTAAAGTTCCAAAGGCTTGAGCCATAAGGTAAACCTACCCACATGCAAATGAGTAGACTTCATAAAGCCCTGTTCTTCCTGTTTATCCATTTTAAGAGCTGAACAAGCAAGTATACAGTTAAACAGTTGAAAACAAGATACCACATACCCTGAGCACGTTTTCAGGAAGGTAGAGAAGTTTTGTTGCTGGGCTTTTAGCATACTTAATAGCAGTGACAGGTGCCAATGCAAAATACAGTTTGATTTTTTGAGCCAACTCTGGCATTGTTGAAAATGCAATGAAAGCTGAGAAAACAAAAAAAGATGAGTTTAAAAAGTCATCCTTTTTACATAATTTTCATTGTTAATAAATGTTATTCTGCAATTTCAAATCTACAAGCAATCTTATTAGTTGTTCAGAGACTATGGTTGTTCAGAGATTAATGTGAAATCCCTCTTCTCCATGAGTTACCAGCTTGTAGGTTTTTCCCTTTTTGGAGAAATTTCTTTCTATATTTTGCCTTTGCAGCCTTCTTCCAGATTTGTTTAAACATAAATGCACACTTCTGATGTACATTTATGCATTTCATATACTATTGGGAAGATTAAAGTTTTTTTTCTTCCTGTCAGTCCAATTTTTTATTTTCTTTTTGTGTCTGTACACCCTGTCCAAACCGGCCAACTTCTCTTTCTGTACTCTCATCTTCCTGTTTTGTTGATTTTGGTCAACTGACCAGATGTTGCTGGGCACACCCTTGCATCTTGGAAAGAAATAATTTTCAAGGCCCAGAATAATTTCCAGTATAAATTCTAAGTCAACAAACTTCCAGTGGCAGTGCATTTGATCCATTATGTTTTATTGTCTATAATAAATTTAAAATGCCTACAAGCTGAAAATTTCTTATACTGTGTTTTTCACACCTACAAAGAGTCAATGAAAACCCCAGTTACATTCAGTAGCTCAGTATCTCAAATCACATCTTACTTCTGTTTTCCTACAGCATTCATCTGTTGTGTGTAACTCACCTATGGTAGTACCTTGTGAATAGCCAATATAGTACAACTTTTCTTGTCCTGTTTTCTCCACAATGAAATTTATTGCTGCTGGAAGATCAAACTTTGCCATCTCATCAAAACTGCAGGCAGGAGATTGAAAGAGTGGCATGCATAAATGAAAAATCAGACTTTGAATTGAATTGGCATTTTTATTAATGGCTTGTCAGCAAAGAAACAGTCTAAACCATTTAGGGAATCATCCATCTGTTTCAGGTTTTCCTGTGTTTTCCTGGCACTGGATATGGAAGATACTAATCAATATTTTCTGGGGAAGTTTCTCCCTTGACATCAACAGAAGGACTGTAACTTCAAGAAACATTCAGCTGAATTGCAACTGTCTGCACAGAAGGAACAGGTAGTGATATAATAACAGAGCTCCTTCCATGGAATCACACATTTTATGCAATTTGGTATTAAAAAAAAAAATCTGCTTCTAAAAGGTTATTAAAAAAAATGCAAAAATTATTTACATTTTTCTCCTTCTGTGACTTTTATGTTACTGTATTATACAGACTAGTGTTTCTAAATAGCTGCCAAAACTGCCTCTAGTGCATAGGAATTGCTTTGAGATGGACTGTGCAGATTCCTCTGAGTTGCTCTGCAACTATGCTTCTAGTTTGAAGAACCTGTTCTAGCAGTAATTAAAATAGTCCCCATTACTATTACAGTTCACGTTGCATGTACAGAAGCACGTCGGCAAAAATGAATGTAAAGAATCCTTTTTAAAAGGAAGCATATGTAAATCCCTGATTTATCCAGCTGAAATTAATATGTAGGGATGGACAATGGATATGCCCTGCAATGATTCTGTCTACCTGAAAGCCCAGAATTCATCTTGATCAATCGAATAATTTTGATGTTTTCTTGACCAACGATTCCCTCTGCTATTTCCCATCCAAACATCAAAACCAGCATCAGCTAGTAGGAAGCCCAAGCTGTTGTTGGGATGGTTTGTGACCCAGTTACTAGCATCTCCCAATAATCCGTGCTGGAGAAACACAGCAGGTTTTGAAGCTGAAAAGAAAATCAGAAACAAACAACAATTTTTATGTTGGGTTTTTTTTCATTTCCTGGTAGTTTGGGGACATTACTGTCCCATATTCAATACTTGGATTTGTTCCTGCATCAACTAATCATGAAAACAAGTCATTCCTTTCTGTAAGAGACACTTTCTATGCTTCTGTAAAGATTTATGGAAAGATCTGCCTGACATCAGTGAAAACTAACTTGGCACCCTCTGCTCCTTGTTCGTATAGCTCAGCTGCTTCAGCTTGAGGTTCTCAACACTAATATAGAGAAGGAAGCTGCTTGTTTGCAGAGGTTTCCTTTACCCAAAATATGAATCAGTCACTGGTATTAACCAGGTGTAAGCAAAAGCAAAGCAAAATTAGAAGCTGGAACAGCTTTCTCAAAACATGCTGATCAGGCAGATTACGACCTTTATTCTTAATTTTTTTCAACTTTGACTCATCAACTCTTATTAGGAGGCATATGCTTCATGTTATAGTGGATTTTTATTATAAGTAGGTGTGCTTGGCATAAATTCTGTAAATCTTGCAAGTTGTTCAGGGCAGCTAGAACTCTCTTAAGATGTCACTCATGTATACAAGCTTTGGTGGACATTTTACAAATACAAGGTATCTCTTTTCAGAACATGCTCTATCTATGCTGGTTTTGTGTCATATTAAAGAACTATACCTGGACTTCCTTGATTCTGGGTACCATAAGGGATTCTGTTAATAGTAATGATATAACCATCTTCTGTCATCACTTCATACTCTTCACTGGGGTACCCTTTGTAAGTAATGAGCTCATTCTAGAAGAGAAGGTACAAATTTGTTGGTTTGCAGAAGTTCATTTCATATATTACATGCATAAGATGGTTGCAATGAAGAAGTGTTAGAAAGCAGATAGAACTATGGATTCAAACTACATATATTAAGCATCTGAATAAAGCAATATCAGATTGTAAATATTGTAACCCTAAAACAACAACAAATTTCCTTTGGTCCTTGTGTTATACCTAGGGGTTTACTAGTCAGTTAAAATATGTCATGCAAACCCCTTATTATACTCCTGCTATCCAATCATCACAAGCCCTTGCATTCTGGTGATAAAAGAATCACTATAAATTCTTAGCAGGAGTTTGTGAGCTGAGATGAGGTGTGTGGCTGAGATGAGGAGCTGCCTGGGTGCAGTACTCCTGCTCTGCTGCTTCTGACCAGCTGCAATGCAAGATGTAACCAGCTTATTTAAACTGCCTTCCGAGACATCCAGAGAGCTTCACAACTACTCTATTATGAACAGCATAGATGCAATGAGTACTGCTGACAAGTTGACTACATTTTGGATAAGATCAGGCAGTTGCATGGTCATAAGGGAAATCACTAGTACAGCTCATCTTAAGCTCCAAAGTAAATATTACTTCTGACCTGTAGCATTCAACCTGTTTTGTTACAAAAGAGGATTGTATTTTATAACTGGTACTCAGAGAATTACTCAATGTATTTTGTCATGCAGGACAGAAACTCTAAGATTTTAATAAGCAACTGAAGACCTAAAGAAGTTTGCCTGGTGAGAGGTGTTCCTCTGTGAAGCTTGCCATTTCTGATCTATGCTGGTCATCAATAGTTATTTAGAGACTTCTTTGCTGCTGAAATGATGACATTCCAGATGGTCATTCTTTCAGATAGGCAGATAGTGCCAGCAATAGCAAACTGGTAACTGATCCTTAAAAGGATGTTAACTCTGGAGATTTACTAAGGAAGGGTGTTTGCCTCAATTTCCATGAAACTGTTAGACATGAAAGCATAAGAGAATAGAAGAGGAAGCAGTAGTATATACAATGACTAAAGAGGGTGGTCAGATAAAGCAGCTTATCTACCTTCTTCTTTCTAACACTTAGAACCCCCTCTGCTGTAAGACATGCATTATGTCCATTCTCAGATCACTCCATCAAGCAACTTACAATATTCATAAATGCCTCAGGATCCACAGCTCTCTTCATTCTTCTCAGTTCTTCTGAGTAAGTAATTCTCTGAAACAAATATGTCACAGCAACAAACAGCCATATCTTCTCTCTGCAAAAACCAATATATTCATCTGTCAGTAGTCCTGCTCTGCAGCTGTAATCCAGACAGGCTCTGTACTTTTCCGATGAGGGAAGTGCTGCCTAATACTGGATGGATCCAGTTTGGTACATCCTGCTTGTTAATTAAACGGAACAAAGCTGACTTCAAACACCTATCTGAGGGAGTTTGGGAGCAACCTGGATTCTCTGCTAAGGTTTGGACCAGGATATTGCTCTTAATCTGGGCAAAAGTATCAATGAATCCAAGGAAAGGAGCAAAGCTTTTGGAGAAATGGAATTTACTCATTTGTCTGAAAAGTAGGTCACTTGCACTACCATGTCACACATTTGTTCTGTGGATGAATTTGGAAACATTTCTGGCTGACTCTGGGAAACATGGGTGTTATTGAGCAATTTGTAAGTAAATCAATCATTGTCAATGAAGTTTTCAAAGTGGAGACAACAAACTTGTTAGATAGCTGAAAAAAGCAAAGACAATTGAAAATAAAAAAGTAAATAAAGTAAAAAATTAAATGTTTATAATTTAATTAGAAACTTAGGAGCCTAAATATAGCAGCTATTTATAGTTGGCTGGCAAAATTTATACAAAACTGCTCAATGGCAAAACTTATCCACTCCATAAGATGAAGATGGAGAAAGGAAAAGAAAACTTTGCTAAATGTCATGCTAGGTAGAGACTGAGTTCAGGGACATCCACTTTTGTTCAGCACATAAGGAACAAAAAAACCTGAGAGATAGCAGCTATCCTGCTTAGATGTACACATAGAAGCTCCACTGTCTGTGAAGACCTACATACTCTTAGCTCAAAGAAAATGCAGTGTTTGAATTAGCATCCTCTCTATACTATACAAAATCCTAGAGGCCACATCTGAACTTCTCTTGTTCCAGTAGTAGATCTTTAAGCCTGAGAGAATCAGTCAAAAATCTATTGCTTTTATTGCTTTCCTAAAGACTTCGAAGCTTTTTCCCTCAAATAATATGAATATCCTACTTTTTTCTTATCAGAGAACAACAATTTATGTTCTAACTTCCTAGCACTACAATCTGGTACAATCTGTGCATTGAAAGTACTTGGCTCCATTTGTAGAAAAAGTAACAGATATTCAAAAAACTTTGTTTTACTAAGTTACCCTACTTTCTTTAGATTTAAAACCATTGCTATGTTATACTTGCTATTTACTCATACCTCTCCAGCTATCCCAGAGTTAACTAAATTCAGGTTAGTTAAGTCCTCTTAACAAAAACGAATCTTTCAAGAAATAGCCATATTTTCACCTACATGAGTAACAAACAAAATAACACAATGAAATATATTTGTTCCCAAATAATAAAGCAACTCCTCAGCTCTGGTGTGATACCAAAGTCTTTGCAGCCCCCCAAAGACTTCACCAGTTTGTGATCAGACATAACTCAAAGCATTACCGACCTTGTGCCAGAAGTCATGTGTTTGGCTGAGCGACTGCCGCTACGGAAAAATGGACACTCAACTCCTGGCTGTTTGGAAGTGGTGCTGGATAAAGATGGCAGTGAAGTGATGGTCATGCACCGTTTGTTTCACCAGTCATGCTGCATCTTGACAAGAAGCATCTATTTCTTTCCCACTCCTCATTACTTCTGCTATCACTTCAGCTTTTCTCTAAGGTAGCACCAGAGAGAGGTAACTCCTTTTATCCTTGAACCTCATGCTTTCCAGCTCCTTAGACACCACAGCTATAACAAGGCTCTTTTATTATCACAGATGGCTGGATTTTTAAGGAGAATACCAGCCTCTCTGGAGTGGCAGAGCAGGATCAGGAATTCTGAAAACAAATATGTTCATAGATATACCTTATCATACCTAATGAAATTGTCAATAAACCTGAAACCATTTTCTCTTTTATTAACAACCTACCAATTCCAGCTTCTCATGTTATCTGGAAAGGATGGAAGAAACTCTGACTCTTGATACCTCTACAGGTATAATAATGCAATAATAATGCAACAACTGCCCTCAGCCATACACCCCGTGCTGTTGCCTTGGCTGGAGCACTATTAACTCCCACTACAGGCAGTTTGGAGTGGTGAAGGCACTCTTCTGCTCACACTGCTGACTANCTCCCACTGCAGGCATGTTTGGAGTGGTGAAGGCACTCTTCTGCTCACACTGCTGACTACTTGTCTGGGGATGTCCCAGGCAGCATTGCCCTCCTGTCGAAGCGCCAGTCACCCATAGAAGAGGCAGGTTGCAAATAAAAAGCTCTGAAAAGCCTCTCTGTTAACTTATACAGGGGAAACACAAATTTGTCAAAGCAGCAGTTTTTTCCACAATGCTTTGTGGCTTATGCTGAAGTTTGTGAAACATATGCAAGCCAGGATTTCTTCACCTCTGAGAGCAGATGAAGATGAAGTCTGTGTTGCAATTTATAAGCTTTGCATAATTGTTCAAATTATTTTCCAGAGGGGTCTCATGGCTGTTTCACCTGGAGCAGGTAGCCTTGACCATCTGAAAAAGAGTGAGTTTCC
>WEIV01018619.1:0-28956 GCA_013390005.1 Calyptomena viridis
TATATATATATACACACACAAGTATACACACACAACTTTATTTTATATAGACAGCTATTAGAGAAGCACACTGAATAATAGCAAAACCAGACATTTCTCCTTTCCTATGATTTGTCTCAGTTATGCTACTATTCCAAGATATTGCTCAGCCTTTTTGATAGCAGCAATGTCCCCTACAGGTCATGGAAATATTTTTCTAGAGTTTCCCACCCCACTGTGAAGAAGGGTCTTAAGTGGTGAAATTACTCATGTGCCACTTGAACAATCTCACCGTGCGATCATCACTGTTACTAAAATGTAAAGTGTGAAGTGAAAAGTATTCTGGATTTTAGGACAAAAAATAAAAAAAAATACAAAAAACCTAAAATGAAGCTGAGTAACTATAGGTCTGCTAGAAGAAAATCAACAATTTTTTAGACATACAGAGATGTGTGAAAGGAAAATTAAATTAGACAGCCAAGTGCAAAGCTTATGTTGAGAAAAGAGGGCTTAAAACTTAAACAGCATATATACAGACACAGTTGAAACTGAGTTGAGTGTCCCTCTAGGCTTTAGTGCAAATTGAATAGACATTGATGGATTTGTTTTCGTTTCAGATTAAATTGAACTTTTGATTTGGAAGTAGTTTACCTGCTCCTGTACTTGAAAGCTACATTTTTCCTTAACTAATTTTCTCTTGTTAAGGCACTTTAGTTTCATAGTGGTTTATAGTGGTTTACAAATTGGCACTGTAATCCTCTGGAAGGAGCAGGGAAAGAAAATCATATAAATAATATTTTTTCTGTATTGCTTTACCCCTACAGTTGCCTGTTCTGTTTTTAAAAAGTCCATTTTTGTGCTGTTATGCTATTAAATTCACTTGAACTGATTTCTAAAGTCAGATATTGCAGCTTCCATGGAGTACAAACTTTTCTGACAATTTTTAAGATTCCGCTACAGTACAAGTAACAAATAATTGTTCGAATCTCTAAAGGGATTGATACTGCCTATCAGCCAAAATCCTCTAGTCGTGAAAAATGTAGAGTATGGCCTTAGTAGTTTTGGCTCTTCTAGCCCTTGCAGAGATCTCAGACCTGATCTCAAGTCAGTTCTGCCTATTCTGGTGCTTGGGCATCTCCATTGCAGCTCTGGATCATCTTACTCAGCACAATTCAGGGAAACATTTTACTTTGCCCTGAATCTTATGCCAGACTTAAGATCCTGTTATGTGTTCTGGGAGTAGGCTATCATGCCATGTGGTTGGGCTGAAAGTCTAAAATATTCTACCTACTCTGGGGCATCATCATATCATTAAACTTTTCAGGCAGGAGTGAATTTTTCCCACAATTGCTTCAATGTTGCTTATCTAAAAGGCAGGAGTTTCAAAATGCTTCCACTGCAACATAGGTGTGTGGAGAACAGTCTCTGAAGATGTGTGGCCTTCTATCTGACCTGATACTGCCTAGCAAGGGCTGGCCAACAGAAAACCTTACTGCATCCCAGGGAACACATGCTTTGAAAAAAGATATGTTTGTACTTGTTTTGTTGTTATTATCTTGAGTAGAAGGTCATCAAGGAAACCCAGTCAGGACTGAGACACTGTTTAGACACATAGCAAGCTATATTCCTTTCTAAAAAAACCAAACCAAGCCAAACCAAGACCTGTCTTCTAATCTAAATACATAAATAGAGAAATTATTATATCCTACTGACATGCAGGGAAGCTAAGGTAGAGACACCTTGCTTAGCTTGGCTGTAATCATAGTGTGGATTTGTGGAAGAACTAAAGATCAGATTTTCCAAGCCCATTTCAGTGGTCAAACCACATATACTGGGAATCAGAATTATCAGACTGAATGCTATGACCTCCAGGTTGAGGCCACTCTGTCACTGAATCCCACAGCAATATTCATGTACAGGAAGCTAAGGTTTAAATTCCACTCCAACAAAATAACAAGTAAAGCTCTGCTGGTAGTCCTGTGTTTGACTGCGTTGAGAATATGATCCTAAAATACAAGCGATTTATTATACGTGGATTGGTTGGACCAACCATTCAGGAACACCACGAATTGTAGAAGTGCTTCTCTTTGGTACTGGGCATTTAGAAGGTCTGTTCCAGGGAAATATCAGTCAGTGGGTTTTCTGTTTCATGCACAGATTAATCTCATAACATCAAAAATTAATGACTTATGCTCAATGTAAAGGGAAATAATTCTTTGTTTACCTCAGCATTCTGCCTCAGCCCCTGTCACATCTTTGTCTCCATATATTTTCCTCATGATATAGGGGAATGAAGGTGGAAAGGGAAAGCTGATGTAGCCCACTATGAACTTCTGAAGTATTAAAAATAAGCCTGAGAGAGGGAGAAAGAGAGTTGACATATGTGTGTGGGAGATTTGGTGCTGTTTTGCATCTGTCTGCTAAGAAGTACCACCAACAGGCATAAGATTTTCATTCCCCTTGTCATGTTACTGAGTGGTAACATGCTACAGCTAGGGTTGGTATCCTTATTAGACAGAAAAACCTTAAAGGGGGAGTTTAGTTTTTAATCTAAAGCACTAGACTGAAAAGTATGTCTCAACTTTGGTCTTCTATGGCACAGAAGTCTTGTTTTCCTCTCTTAACAAGAAATATATAAAATGGGGAACACTGGTGGGCTTAAAGTATCTCTTTCTGATGACTGAACACTAAATTACTCTTGACCTCTAGAATAGTCCAGCCAAATAAAAATATTCAGGGAAATAACTGTTGCAGAATACAGCAGTATGCAGTTTATCCCATTGTCAGAACTGTGGGATCCCACCCTGGGCTCCTAATTCTTGATGTACAAACAAATATTCAGAAAGACGAGCTATTCCCTGCCTAAAAAGAGCAGGTGGAAAAACTCAGGTTCACATTTTTCAGAAGAAAATTCAGTAAATCTTCTCCTTGCATAGCTCTATAGAAACTAAATAGTAGAGAATGCAAAAATTTGCCTTCAGTATTCAATACTGTTTTAATTTGACTTGAATTTTGTTTGAGATATGATTTAAGATTTCAATAGCAGCAGAGTCTTTCTTCTTTATTCTTTCTTCTGATCCAGCTAACTCACCCTTGGTTGTTTCCCTATTCTATTTTGAAAGAAATTCATTTAGTGGAAGAATCAGAGTGCCAGGCTGTGTTTCCCATGACAACCCCCTGAGCCATTTATGCAGCACTCAACTTCAGCTGTAAGTTTTTGCACAATGTTCCTTCTTCTTTATTTGTGGCTTCTCCCTCCAATAGCTCTGGGGAAGGATGCCCAAACAGTGTGTGTAACAGCACCACCAGCAGCTCAGATTCATCCCTGAGGGGGCTGAAATGCTGTACAAATCATCAGAGTTGCAGCAGGAATTAGTGTGGCCATTAATGTGAGCAAGAAAACTGGGAAGTGTTGACTGCATATGCAGGCCCTTTAAAATGTGCTCATGATCCCGATTCAGGAGTATGAAAAGTAAAGTAAACTTCTTTAAATTTTTGTTTGAGAGGCTGTCATGTAGGATCATGATGTTGTATAATATGATGCATCCTATCCTATAATATAAAAGAGGAAGATAAGCCTTCTTATTTAAAACCTGTGACAATGCCCAGTGTTGTTGTTGACTGAATTCCAATTACCTGGGAAACATTCAGCACATCACATTTCAACATGTCATCTCTCCTAAGCAGAATCAATTGCATTAAAGCAGTCATGAAACTTCAGGCCCCCACACTTCAGTAAAAATGTAATCATAAAAATTTAAAATGCATTTATTCATTTTCCCCCTTCTGTAACAATGTCAGGCAAATACGCCTCATCGGGATTCACCACAGGCACAATTATCAGTGCTCTGTCTGCAGAATTGTTAATGGAAAAATTACATACACAGACTCTTGATAAACTGGGCATCTGATTTCACTGTTTGTGAAGCACAGAGATATTAATTATTACTGCTGTCACTCTTCTGGTTACTGCAAAGAAATGGCAAAAGTTTTCTGTGAATAATATCTCAGTCTTCAGCACACTGTAACTTGATCTAAGAGGCAAACACCAAAACAGCAGTGTCATGGCTGCACCAGATGCTGATTAATTGGACAACCCACAGAAAACAGTCAGTGCTACATTGTTTTTAGTTAGGAGTGAAAGTGCTCCAGAAAGCCTATTTATACCTCTCTGTAATCCTTTGTTCTCTAACATTTTGATAGTTTACATTAGTTTTATATAAATAGAGACCTGTGATAGGCCAGCAAAAGTCAACATCTTGATTAAAAAAACCCTCAAAATAAAACAAAGCACAATAAACCAAAGCAAAATAAGCTTTTTCTAAACATTTTGCTTTGCTTATGCAAAGTAGTCTGTAAGGTGTGAAGTTATGTTTCAGGTAACAAGGATGTGTTAAGCAGTTAGCAGCAAACCCCAGCACTTTCTTTATTTGAGCTATTGCTGACATATCCAAACATGTTCAAGTCCAACCATTTCAGGCTCTGAGAGGTCTGCATAATTTTTTTTTTCATTTTTCTTAGAGTAAGGTCTATTTTATTCTTTTCAGTGATTTTGAGCTTAGGCTTTTCAGACTTTTTATTTCTCTTTTTTAGATTCAGCATGTCTTTGGCTGCATTTCTCTAGGTCTGCATGAATTAAAACTGTTAGGGTCAGAGCGCGATCCTCCTCTTTTCTAGTTTGGCTGACCCCAATTTCAGGCTGGGCAAGATATTCAGTATAGAAGGTCACCTGCTATTAAATGGTAGAAACTACTCCGCTTTTATAATTGGCTGCTCCAGCTGCATACAGGTATGCAAGGCCCCTCTGGTGGATTTGCAGTCTCTATTCTTCTCTGAACATGGCATTCAGATAGACTGGTCATGGGTCAGGTGTTACTCCAGCCTGGTGTACGTCAAGCCATCACCAAAGCCTTCCCCTGAAAATCTGTTGTAACAGTTTTGCTCATCCTCCACCTTTGCTCACCCTCCACTTTCATCTCCATTTACCAGTAGAAACAAGGCCTGATATACTGATGACATATGCTTTTACACTGCAGTTAATAGCTTGAATTTATAAGTCAGTATCTTAATTCACACCACATTTTAACTTTATGCAGGCAGCTTTAGCATAGTATGGGAATGTTCTGAATACACGTGATTCAACCTGTATGACATCATCTCCAAAATAGCAAGGTGAGATACATTGTTTCATTATTGAGGGTTTTTTCCTTTTTGTTCTTAAAATAAAAAGATAAGTTCTAAGTAAATAATTCCATTAATTGCTCGTTTTTTAAAATAATTTCATTTATTTCTCACTCAAACAGCAAACAACAAAGATATTATTATCTTGATATGCCCATAAATACAATGTCACTGGAAATCACTAGGAAAGAGTTACAGAGTGTTTTCCAAAATAATTTCAGAAGGAAATCAAAAGAAGCGAGCACTGGAGATAAACAAAATAAAGAAAAACTTCTGAACTGCTTTGGTCATGCTTGCAGGGAGAATGCTGAAAGCTGTTTGGCAGGTGATTGTAATTTGTGAGAGTGGATTTGTGGATTATGATTCACCTCAGGTGACAGTGATAAGTGAAATCTGATTGAGAACTGTTAAGAGTGGCACTTCAGCATAGGGGAGTGGCATTGCAGGAGTCAGAGGAGTAAAGTGATATTTGTAATTTAGTAAGTGGCTGCCTTGTTTTTATTGTGTGTGAGTGAGTGAGTGTGAGTGAGTGTGTGTGTGTGTGAAATGCCTTTTTTCTTCCAAATCTTCTTGAAAACTCTATAAAAGCTGATGTGGAAGAATCAGTAATAAAGAACAAGTGAAGATGGTCTGCTCATCTGAGATTTTTCTTCCTTTTCTGTTTTCTCTGAGCAACAAAATTAAAAAATTTTCCTTCGTCAAATATTTTCTATGATGGCAGTGGCTTGGAGTAACGTGTGATAAGAATATCTGCAACATAAAGATAGCTGGGAACTTTCAATCAGTCTTTTGGCTGACAGTGGGAAGCCCTGAATGTTACAAAGGAGAGTTTGAGAAATCTCAAGGGATAGAGGGATAGAATAGTTTGCAGCCATCTAATCAGGATTGCCTTGGAGTTGATTTAATCGTGAAACATGATGTAACTCATTTGTTTGTTTGGGGTTTTGTCTGCTTGTTTTTATTTTGAGGGATTTTTTTTCCTCTTTTTCTGGTAGGTCTGTATATTTTTATTGAAGTTAATGCCTATTTCTTCCTTAGAGCTCTACTTGATACCAATGAAAACTTGTAGTGGTGAGTGCTACTGTTCATCAGTTTGGTGAGTAAGGGTGCAAGAACTCTCCTTCTAACATAACAGTCTTCCTTCACCAAAATGTTTTCCTCTTTTGCAATTGCTTCTCTTGAAATTAAATTACTGATACTTTAGTCTTACACTTACTGACAGAAGTTTCTACTGCTTCATTTATAAGTGCATATGCTTTGTTTTTTTTAGCCTGTCTTATTAATCTCCTGAAGAAAAGCAAGCCTAGTGTTTTCCACTCATTGTAGGTGAATTTTAATGACAATTTTAGGTAATATTCTCAGGACCTTCTTTAACTCTATAGTATTTCTTTTGATCTGAGATGTTACACATAGTAGTAGTTTTGATTTACTGCATTGCATTATATTTTTCACATTATATTTAAACCACTGAAGCACTGAGAAAGTAGATCTTCACTACAATACCACAGATTGACTGTTAGCAGCAGCAATGATTAATGAAAAATAGTTTTAAAACCCTATCATGAAAAGAAGGTGGTTTTGCCCAACCCTCCAAAAGGGGAGATTCTTTCAACCCTTAAGAACTTATTTGAGTGTTCAAAATCTTTAATGCCTGACCAGTCTGGCAGTGTCCTGTGTGTGTGGGCCCTACACTGACAGATTCACCAGCTGCAGGGTGTGTTCAATTCCCCTTTCAGAGGAGCCTGGGCCAGCAGAGGAGGGGACTCCGCAGTGGGCCTTCCCATTGTGTTATTCCACTGTCAACAAAAACTGTTAGGACCTTTCACAATGGAATCACTTTAACAGTTATGAAATAACGCTCTTTATTAAGACAAATTGTGACAAGTGAAGGTTTGGGATATTTAGGGATAACTTCTGTCTATGAAAACACGTTTAAACCGTGTAGTGACAGTGTAAGATAAAGCATAACCACAAACTCTAAAGCAAACAATCTATTATAAATATTATAAAGCTAAAGTAAGTAATTAGCACACATAAATTACTGTTTACCCATACAGTGGTCCCTATATGAGATGGAGAAGAAGATTCAGCCCACTGGCTGCCCCAGCAGTAGTGGTGGAAAAACTCCTGATTTCTTCCTGTTACCAACCTCTTGACATACTATTTCTTTAGTTTTTGGAGGGGATTTGAGTACTACAGTCAGCAAACTAACTTTAGGGTAGCGTGAGAGGCATCTATTCCTTCCTGATGGATAGCTGGCACAGGTCAAAGCGATCATCACATTCCCATCCTGTGCCTTGTTTACTGAAGCTGGGGTGTGATGCCTTCATACCACCCATTCTTCAGTGTACAGGTGTTTATCAGTGTTTAGGGTATCTTTGTGGGATGGTGTGACCTCTATGTTAACCAGGAAATGGCAGCTGAAGTCTCTGTTTGCCACTAGGAAATGGCAGCAGGTCCTTTCTCTGTAAGTTTTATTCTATTTTAACTTGTCTTTATCTCTACTCCACAAACCCCAATAACAAAACCACCAAAAAATATCTTGTTTATTAAGGCAAAGGTATTATAAAATACAGTATTATGGGGATATCATGTTAAAACCACAAAACTATAAGGGACTGGTTTTTTATTACAATAGCACTCTGCGTAGATCAAGGTATCATTGGTTTGCTGACATAAGTTTTTCTGTATATGTACTTATTTCCTGACTTAATACTGGCTACTATTTAAAAAGTTGTGACAAATGTAGTAGTAGTGATGCTCAGCAACTCTATTTCCATTATTTTTAGAAGCAGAGAACAGAATTTATATGCAAGGACCCATATCTTGAAATCACTTATGCAGTTATTTAAAAACAGATGAATAATCAGATTGATTACNTAAAGACATTAGTTGATAAAATCTACACATGTGCCCTAAGCAACAGATTGATGTGAGGTTTTTGCTGCAGAATGAGATGTTCTTAAAACACTCCTTATGCTACCTTGGAAATGTGATGTTTATGGATAGAAAATGTGCTTGCAGTTTACTTGCTGTTTGGAAGAAGTGACAAAGCAGAACAGATGTTTTTACTTTTTGCTGCTTGTGTGAAATAATTCCAGATGAATTTGGAAAGCAGAGATGGAATTTAAAGATGTTTCAGATGTAAAAGCTTATCTTCCCTGATGCTTAATATTTGGAAAGAGGTTTCCAGGTGAATTAAATTAAAGCAAAGAATTATCCAAAGATTCTAGAGGAGAAAGAGGTGAATGATCTGAATCTCGAAGAGGTATTTGTAACTAGGAGAGAAGCAGTAGGGCCTGTGTTAGACAACACCACCTCTAGAGAATGGCTAGGTGTGGTGCTGACATGAAGGAGCAAGAAGGCCAAGAACAAGTTTTGTGTTTACTGTTGGGCTAGTGAGAGGTTAGGAAATGTGGGTGCCCCCACAAAGTAAAATTTCCCAGTAATGGGACTGTGGTTATCTTTTCACAGTTATCAGTGTGATATGGTGGAAGGGGTTTATTTTAACCATATAGGTCCCCTTAGGTCAGTCTTGTCTCTACACGTTGGTTGTTTTGCTCATAAAGAATTCGTTACTGAGCAGACCATTGATTATGACACTTGCTAGGCAAGCTCAAAAATCTAATGTCCTACATTATAAGTAATGGTAAGTTTTCTGTCAAGAGATGACATCAGAGATGGGATTGTGTTCAAGCATTATATGCCAAGTGATCTTTTCCATCTTTCTATGGCAAATGCAATTATTCTTTGTCGATATTAAAGATGCTCGTGTCATGGATAATGTGAATACATATCACAAGGTGGTAATGAAATTTGGAATATCTGATTAGTCACAGGAAAATGTAAAAGTATTTTATCTACATTTATAACATTTTTTTCACTGAATGACCAATTATACTTCTATTAGAAACCATTTATTTTGCATATTTTAATATCTAGTTATTGATAAGTTGGTAGTTAATATGACATTGATCCATTAATGCCTACTGAATGTTTAATCTGTGGATACCTTAAAATGCTCACTGTTACACAGAATTCTGTTAAGTTTTGGCTAGAACTCCAAAGGAGTGACATATACTGGATTCGGAGGCTAGAAATACCTACCAGCAAATTGAAGTGTCAATGTCACTTGATTGAAACATCAATGTCATGACACCATCCACAAAATGATTCCTTTTAAATTATTAAGATCTTAAGCTGAAATCCAGCTCTGGAGGGAGTCAACCTCATGCTACAAATGTTCAACTTCAGCCAGCAAACAATTACAGACCTCTTTCATGGAAAGCATTTTTTAGTTCTAATGTGCCCCTTAATAGCTAATCAGCAAGTGATGGGCACTATTTTAATCTGTTTGATGTAAGCCTGTGATTCTTGATGAAAGTCCTACCCAAAGGGAAGAAAGACAGAGGAACATCAAGAAATGTGTATGACTCTGCACTTCAGCAGCTAGAAATGGGTGCAGTTAAAGCCAGTGCTTGCCAAATTTTTTTATCTCACTGATGAAAATTTTGTGGGTGTCGTTGCTTTTATCAGAAAATCTCTTTTATTAGAAAACATGATTTCTATTTACCTCAGCATGTTTAAGGCATGTGGTGCTATTTGCTCAGAGCAAGCTGTGAAAAACACCTTTACAGTCCTCAAGAGCATCTCGTGCTCACAAAAATGGATCCAGGAGACATGGAAGCCCTGTAAGTATCAGGCTTTGTAGGAATGTAAATGCAAAAACCACGAGGCAAACACCTGTGGCTGTGAGCCCATTTTGTAAGAACAAAGGTGTTGACAACTATAATTTTTCAAAATCCTAGTTATATTTTCTCTGACCTCCTCTCATCCCAGCCTTGCTGGAGAAGGAAGAGGTGTGCTGCATTGAACACTGTTTAACATTGGTGGTTTTTAACCAGGAGACAGGAACATTGCTAGGGAGGGGAGAGTGATCCCTGTGTCTTGTTTCTATGCAGTAACACTAAGAGGCTTAATTAATTAGCATTCATGGTGAATAGCTGGCTAAGGTTCTCTCATGAAAAGGCAAGCAGGGTGTTGCATTTTCAGAGAGGCCTGTGGCTGATGATTTTTAGAACTTATCATACTCAAATGCTGTTAAAAGTGAAAACAAATTTTGGGTGGTTGTGAGGAGGTGTTGGAGGGGAAGGAAGAGACACAGTTGCACGAAACTAGAAAGTATTTTGTGGTGCCACTGTTCTATAGAAATGGATTTTTTTTTTCACATTGAGAGTCTGTTGTCCATACATTAAGTTTTGCTCTCACCTGTAACTGATGTCTTTGCCAGATTACCATGGTGGATGCCTGGAAGATCAGGGAGTTCATTTCCCTAGGAGAAAATGAGTTGGGAAACTTTTTTATTTTCACACCATTTTGCGGCTCTTTTGCGCGTTATCTAATATCCACAGCAGTTGCTCAAGCTCAGTGCCAAGGTCAGAGTGGTGTAAGCCTTTAGGATAGGAGAGACTGCTTTGTTTAGCAGAAGTGTCAGTGCAAATGAGGCAGCTTTCTGGAATTGCTCTGCTCCTGATTGGAGCAGACAGCATGCACTGTTTCTCTGTGAGGCATATAGCTTCTATCTCCCATGAGTTATCAGAAGAAATCAGACTAACATTAAGAACACAATGAGTGAGAAGAGCCCTTTTGAAGATCTGATGCAATGAGTGCAGTTGACCCTAAAGCACAAGTATTGTAGCCAGAGCACCATTTGTGTGCATCTGAAAAGCACAGGTACAGTAGTGCCTGTGATGAACCACACAAAGCTTGTGAAACAAAACCTAGGAGTTAATAATTAATCAAAGCCAGCAAAAATGTGTTCTGCTTTAATATGTCAATGCCAGTACATAAACTCTTGAGCTAACAGACACTCTAAAAAATGAATGCTGATTGCTGTTCTAGCAGCTGTTTCATCAGCCACTTTAGAACCAGCAATATGTTAGTCAGCCATACATTAGCAGGCGACATAAGGACAGTTCAGAGTTGAGGATTTCCATTCTGCAAGCTCCACACAGAAATTAACATTTATAGAAATGTCTTGTTGAAAATCTCAGAGAGGCTGAGGACAGGTAACTATAAGAAGACATCACTATACCAGAAGGTGAGGAGTTGGAGACCATGTATTTGAATTCCATTGGGCATTAATTAAAAATGGCTTTAGAGGGAAACCAAACAAGTTGGAAGAAATCTTCATTACTCTGCTGTGAAACAACTGGCCAGTAACTAGTGGACAGATGAAATTTATAGACACACAAATGTGTTAATTCCATAGGCTTTCTGCTGTCCAGAGTTTGTGTTACCAAAGTCTTGTTCGAGGGACACTGCTACAGGAATGCCCAGATTAATGAAAATTGACTTAAAAGCTCAGCTTGCAATGAGAAGGCTGTTGGAAAGTATCATCAGGACTTCCCTTTCTGCACTCCTTTTTTTGCCGTTCAGTTTCTTATTAAAAAAACAAGTAAAAACCCCAACATAAATAGCCAAACCAACAAATTATTCCCTTGAGCCTCTAAAGACTCTTAAAGCATTGCTAGAACATCAGAGAGCAGGACTGACCAGAAAATTTACATTGATTCCTAGTAAATATTGCTGACTTGAGTGGCTTAAATGGGGATCTCAGTTTGCATTTGTTGAGTTTTGCCTAGTACTACAGGATTAGAAGAGAGATTAAAATACTCAGACATGGAGTTTTTTTCTGTGAAATGTGTTCTGTGAATCTGTGCTTTAATGTGTTTGTGCTGAATATTTATTGGCACTTGATTATGCCAATTATTTTATAAATTTCAAGGCAGATAGAATCCACAGGAAACAAGGAAAGAAAAAATCCAAGCCTGTAATGTTTTTGTTCTTCATTCACTTTTTTCTTTCCACTGTGGTGTTTCAGAAAGAAAGAAGTAAATATGTTGTCTTTGTAATTGATCTGTTCAGCACAAAACAGCTGAGCATCCTCTAACTTCACAATCTAATGAGTTTCCTTGAAGGCCCAGGTGAGTTCAGCAGTCTGCTGTGGTGTCTTCCAAAGCACCAGCAACAAAACCTGAGAAGACCAGAAAGAATAGGGCTTTGATACAGCAGCAGTGCCGAGGGAAACAGCACAGAGCAGAGATCCCTGCTGGGCTGTGGCTGGAAATAGAGCCCGGTGTGTCCTGTCTTGAGCGTTGTTCAAAAGCCTGTTCTTCCTCCCTGCTCCAGCTGTTGCTGCACACAACTGCTGAGAGGTATCAAATGCTTATTCTGCCAACTTCATTTGTTGATCAGGGAATCTTGCCAATCCCTCTGCTCCAGATCAGTCCTGTACTGTACTCTGGCTTTTAAAATTCATTGCTTGCCCTCTGGTTTTTTTTATATTGCAGCTAAAATTCCTGCTGGTTTATGATGCCAGGCTCAGTGATCTAATAAAGAGAGACTTTGCGTTATGCGCTTATAATGCTGAATTAGTCATAGAGGCAGCTTTGAGGGCACATTTATTTCTAGAATCTCTTGTTTAATTTATGATTCTATCTCGTCTTTCACAGCTCACATTTTTCTCAGTAAGGCTTCCAATTCCACAGGTTTACCCGCCCAAGGAATTTCCCTGACAACAAAAATACGAACCTGTGTTCTCTCATAAGGGTGCATGCTGATATTGATTCACCCTTGCTTTTAGAACACTGGTTTCTCTGGATGGTATGCAGCAGGTGGTTCTCAAATTCTTCTCTTTTCTCCTCTGGTACAGATGAACACTGCCAGCATCGATTCGGTGCAGAATTTATCTTGGTGCACTTCTTGTCCTCTTGATCATTATTGCACAGGTACTCTTTCCTCCAGCTTATGTTTTGCTAGCTGTAGTGATTGTTCATAGACTGACTAACAAGGCAAAGAATGGGCCTCGTTCCCACTGCTGAGCAAGGAGCCAGCAGACCTGCTTTCTAATCTTTGCCTTTGAGCTGCTACATGGTGACTACTTCAGCTGTCCTCCCTGTTAAGGTGCATTGTATTCTTCACATGAAAAGCTGTGCTGGAAACTGCCTGGAATATCTAAAAGTGGGTTATACAGAACTTTAGAAGTTTCTCTGGTGTGGAGAAAGATCCTGTTCACCAGAGGGAATTTCACCGGCTTCTGTGAAATATTGGATATTTGGGTTGTGCAGGGTGACTATGCCTGTGGATGTGCTTCCCAGACACTAGGGGCTAGCATGTCATATCTTGACAATAGAAATACCCATGTTGCTTTGCTTCAGAAGTATTATGAGAAATTTCTTAGCAGCATTCCACATTATTTCTTTTTCATTTGTCTTTTCTCATGCTGTAAGTTTTCCTGCAGTTTCTGTCAGACTCTGCTGCTCTATCTTTCCAGTTAGTAATCCTCATATTGTCAGCTTTTCCATGGTGTACTGTAAGGTTTAGAGTACTGAAGTTAAATACATGTATTTTCTTGGTTATCCTACTCTATACACACTCCAAGCATGAGTTTAGATTACTTCGACTAATGCAAAGATCCCATATAATTGTAGGAACAAAAAAGAGAAAACATTTGACTTTAGAGAAAAAACTTAGTTCCATTAATTGCTCCCACTATGATAAAATTCCAGCGTAACAAGGGGATCAATATCAGTATTTTCTAATGCTTTACTTTTGATATAACTGTATATTTTAAAATGTAACATTATATTATTTAAACTGCATTTTAGCAATAGTATTTCCCACGTGTCAATCTGAGCTGCCATCCACATCTAATTTATATAGCTGTCTTTTAACATGTGAATAGTCCCCCCTGTGACTTCCTTATAGCTGGATGCATGTGTAAGTGCTTCGATTGGAGTAGTGAGGGACAAATACATACTCTTCTCTCAGTGGATAATTAAGAAATGCTACAGCAAAGAGAACAAAATGGCTTCTCAGGACTCTGCAGGTCTTTGTTCACACTGTCATTTCAGATTTGCTACCTTGCAGAGAGGATGGCTGGTTGCTGTCACTTAGAGGGGTAACACACATTAATAAGCTGAATTGTTAGTGCTTGTGCAGTGCCTTGTGGGCTGACAGCACTTCATATGAAGTGCACTTGCTCACCTAGGCAGAATAAATCTCTAAGAACTTCTGCACCCAGTTTTGCTCTATTCAAAATCAATTGGAGCTTTGTCATTGGCTTTAATAGGCATGGGATCAGTCCTTTAGTGCTGCATAAGTGGCAGACAGAGGAGAAATTGAGACTAAATGGGCTCAAGGTATATTGTCTTTGTTTATTTTTCTTTGCCAATGAATAGGTGCTGATGAATTTGACTCAGTCTCATTACGGGAATGGGAACTCTTAAAATAATGTTTCATTATGGCATTTCTTATATATGTTAAAACTGTGACCTTATTACTCTGAAAAATGGTAAATCTGTTTGCAAAGCTCACTGCAGTTTCAAATTATAATATTATGGTTTATTCTACCAGCCTGTAGGATCATGGCTTTCCAAGTGGAACTGAGGCAGATTTTAGACATGCAAATATAAAATTGCTATCCTGAAAAAGCCTTGCTCGGATAATAACTTTTCTTCCATGGAAAGCTGCAAAAGACTCTACACAGCCCAAGACCTATCTCACAGAAGCACTTGGCTGGCCATCCGTGCATCCAAGTGTGTCTCTGGTGTTACTCATGCCATTCATGCACATCCCTTTGGTGTGATAAGTATTCTCAGACCATGCTTTCATGTGTTGGGCTGGGCTCCATCACAAAAAAGAAGGATGACAGATGGTTTCCTTTATTCTTAGCTGTTTAGGGTGCAGGAATTCCTGCTTAAAAGGCTTCTCTGGGGATAAATGAACATGTTGAGTCAGGAAAGGTGCTTCCCAAAGCATTTAATTGTTGGTACTGATTGCTTCCTTTATACCCAAACTGATAGTTATTCAGAACAGTTGATAGTAAGTTACATTCAGTAAAGTCTCCCCAGTCACAATGGTTTTATCTGTGACAACAGGATGACCACTTACAGAAGAGTGTGAACTGGTAATTGCCTTTCTTACTGGGGAGTCCTACTTCTTCACTGTATGAAGACATTGTCACAATATTGTCTAGTAAGTGTTATGCACAAAAGTGTTGCCAGTTACTCGAGGGCCAGATGCCCTGCAGGGAGCAACTGCAGATTGTGCTGCTAAATGGCTATGTGTCTTGATTTTAACATACCTAAGCTATTGTGCCTCAACTGTCCTTATTTCACATGTGATTATTTGCTTTGGGGTCACCTAGACAATTGTAAAAGACTCTCAATTATTGTACCAGGTGGACTAAGAAAGCTAGGGCTTCTTCTTTTCTCTGACTTAAAGTGATTTGGCATGAAGCTTACATGAACTGCAGAGTTCATTCTCATAATGGCAGAGTGGAAGCTCTATATTTTCTGCTTACTACTTACAAAAGCATGGAGAAAAATTTATTTTGCATTCCTTTGGAAGAAATATCAGTTACTGTTATTCTTCTAAGGTTTGTGCTCTTAGTACATACTACACTGGGATTCCCACAAGGAAAAAAAAGTCATTTACAGTGGAAAGTAAAATGCAGAGGGTAAGCAAATATTTGCATGTGTATCCAACTACCCCAAGGCTTATCAGGATTATTTGTAACGATGATAGCTATGAAGCTCTCTCTCCTTTAAAAAAAAAAAAAGGATAACAAAAGTTTTTCACTTAATTGGAATTATTTCTTTCACAGGAGCTGAAGTACCAGAGTCATGAAATCTGGCTTTTCACTATTTCAGGTCGACAGTAATTTCTAGTTCAGCAAATGTGACTTTTACAACAAAATAAGTCTGTCATCTGGAAGGTAAGGGAGCCCTGTTAGCTGGGAGATAAACCAAAAAATATTACCCAGCTGTAACAGATCACTGGAAACATGCTTTGAAAAGCATCTTAGCCTGGTGTCCCTGATCATGCCGAGTCTGGCCCAAGTTTTAGGGGAATGTGAAGAGGAATATGCTGGAGCAGAAAAAGTAACCATTATAGTGGAGTACACTGCAAGAGGACTTCTGGGATGCATTGGCCACCAAGGGATATGACGGAGATTACTAGTGTTTAGGTAATATGGGATTCCTCTCAAGAGATCCACACTCTGAGGAATGATGGACAAGGTGTCCCTTAACATTGCCATAAAAAGTTGCAGTTCCTTCAGATAGGATGGCTTTATGTGACAAATAGAAAGGCAGACCAGCTTTTGCTAATCCAGACAATCCATTCCAGGTGAAGCGCAGGAAAAGTTCTCAAGACTTGGTGCCTTCAGCACGAGGCAGAAGCCTGAGCTGTGAGATGTCCCTTTTGTGCTGACCTTGCTCTCACAAGTCGCCTCTGTTTGCTCCCAGCAGCCTTTCTCAGCTGCTAGTGCTCTAGTCTACCTGAGCATGAGACTCCAGCTGTGTCTCTGCATCGCCTGCTCTGGGAGGCTTCACATCTACTCTTCCTGCAAGGTGGGTTTTAGTCAGATTTTTTGTATTCTTTGGCTTGTACCTTAAAGCTGACAGAGCACGAGGAAAGGGATTGCTGATTCTGCACAAGTACTGCTGCTTTATCTCCAGTTAATGGAGCACAAAAAGACAAAAAAGCATTATCCAGTTGGAAAAGATCTGAAGACTCTGCTTCTGGACATAGACCTGTCTATCTCTACCTTCAGGCATCATATTTTGCTCTGAACTAAAAGGTACTAGTCACTATTAAAAGCAGTGTACTAGACTAGTGAGATTCATTTTTCGCTATAGTAGCATTTCCTAGTAGTGACATAACCTTTGCTTAACAGAAGTAATGTGGATGCTGGAGCAGTAGCATATTAATAGGGCAGAGTAATTAAGCTTATAAAAATCCAATTTTTTGTTAATAAGAAAATTAATTTGATTTTTTTGTGTTAAGCATCTGGAACACTTGTAATACCAGTGTAGAGATTTGGTCTGGAAAATTAGAGTATGGATAACAAGATGACAGAGTTAGTTGATGATGTGAGAGGAAAGGTAAATAGCAGGAAAAGCGTGGGTAGATAAAAAAAGGCTTAGAATATTTAAAAGAAGACTAATAGATAAAAAACACATTTCAGTGTAGATAAATGATGAATAATGAGTCATGGAAAAGTATTGCCAGTATTTCTAGGTGCTTAATACACTTGGAGAAATGAAAAGAAAGGGAACAGATCATGCTGTAAATTAGCATAACTGAAATGAGGCCAGTGAAGCTTTACTGATTTACACCTCTGAAGGACTGGAAGCTTTAGGAGTTGAATGTTGGTGATGAATGGTGAGAAACAAGAGAATAAATCTTAGTTTCCTTAGAAGCTCTGGATGGGGCAGTGGGGGTTACCTTACTTGCTTTTTCTTTAGTATCTAATTTCCTCCATTTGTTAAGGCAATACAAACCCTAATAGTATTCTGTATATCACTTTAAAAAATTGACAAAATAGAATGTCAGAGGCCATCTGAAACACTTCAGTCTGATAAAGAAAAAGTCTTTTCAAGTTTATAAAGAGCCGTTAAACTCTAAACTGTGAAAGAGATTTATTTCAGTGTTATTAGTTACTGATGGCTACAGTTTGAAGGCACTTGACATCCATGTATAGACCTGCCATGTTTATTTTGGCAGTTAATGTTTTAATCAATAGTTGGATTGTTTAATTTAAGCTGTAACTACTTTGGGGATTTACAGATAAAAAGATATGTATGGTTTTTCTCTACTTTTAAATGTGTTAAAAATTAAAGACCCACACCTGGAAATAACAAATTGTTTATAAAGTTAGAATGAGTATAATTAAAACTCTGCTGGTAAAGACCAAGAATTTTAAAAGTTTTAGTAAATGAAGCTTCAACTTGCCTCTTACAAATCTGATGCATCCAAAGACTGCAGCACAGCATTTCTCTCTGTATGATGATAACTTCACTGACCTCGTTGTCACTGTTTTAGATTTATCTTATTCAAAGCTAAGCAGATTTCTTCAAGGAAATTTTTGAAGCCCACAACATTAACTTAAATGAGGAAGCTAAAAATTTATAAAGACTTTACTCTGCACAGGTATCAGAAAAACTTATTCCAGCCCTGAAGTTCCTAATCTCCCTATTGCTTTTGAGTCCATCAGTTATGCCCTAGACTTGACAGTTCTTCATTGGTTTTTCTGCTGATTTCATCACCTCCTGATACTCTGCTTGCATCTTCAATAGCTCATCAATATATTCTTCTGATTTCCTCTTCAGCTCTTGACAGCAGTTGCAAAAGGCAGTCTTGGATCTACCCTCAGACTTTTGCAGTGGGGTCATCTGCTAACATGGTTTCAATGGCATCAATGTTTGCTATTACTAATGTAACACCATTTGATCACTTTTGGAATACTGTGTTCTATGAGTTTTGTATCTCAAATGTGGTCTTAAGACATTCATAAGTGTCAAAAGGGTTTTTTTTCTTGCTTGAAAATTTACATCAATTAAAAGAATCTTACATTAATCTCAAACTTCTACAATAACCTTATAATTACAACTTACAATTTGGCCCCCAAACTCCTATAAAAAACTCCTATAAAAACTCACCTTAAAACTTGTACTAGGATGAGGATAGGAACCTGTAATTTTTTTAGGTTCTGTTAGTGGGAGAAGTCATTACTGTTATGTTTCACCTCAAAATTGAAAAGAATTCCTATATCCAGCATCCAGACTGTGTCCTAATGGACTTCACAGAGTGTATTCTCTCCCTAATACCAGATAACTTCCTGACATTCAAGTGTATATGCTTTGCATGTAGGAGAGCACATGTGAGAAGCCACAGAAATGATTTCAGTTTTTCCTCTGAACAGCATTTCCATGGAAGTTTTCACCTCCACCTATTGTGTATCAGTCCAGTCCTCAACATAATATAAAGGATTTATATATCAAACTAATGTTATTTAAACATGAATGTAGCATGGGGCAATAACACTGAGAAAGGCAAAGCCAGATAAAATCTTTTTTGGTTGCCAAAATTTTAAATTTTCCTGACAAAGTTGCTCTCTAAAAGTTGAGCACCCATGCCTGATATGTTCATTACTCAGTAATATAAATATGAAGCAAATATTGAGCAAGAAGTGAGATTGTGATGAAGAAAATAAATACTCAAGAGGGAAACATCTGTATCCTGAAGCAGATTTTGCATTACCCTTATAAATTAGAATTGAATTCACTGCAAGGAATGTATTTGACTGAGAATAGGATATTCTAACTCAGTTGGTATCATATAAGTGCATTGCTATGGGTTGTGGTTTGGAGTAATCTAATTAACTGCAACACTTTCAACCCAAATCATCTCACACAAGTGAGATAACATCCAGTATTTTCTCTGCTTTGTTCTTCATTTGAGATGAACTTAACCTCCTTTCCACAGATGCACTGGCATTTCTTTTTCCTTTTTAAAATTATTTTGCATAGCCCTTGGCCGTGACAAGGAGAGATTAATGTCTGGTGCTCATCCTTCTGTCATTGCATGAGGGATTGTCATGTGTGCGGATTGATTTCCCATGTCGTTCTGTCCTGTAAAAAAAATATTTGTCAATAAAACAAAGGCAAGGAAAATCCTTTGGCACCGACATTATGAGCTGATCTATCTTCACCATCATGAAACTGGCTGGAAAGGATATAAGGCAAAACAATTTATTCTCATGATAAATCTGAGTTGCATTTAGGATAAATACTACACTACTTATCTGAAGACTGCACATTAAAGTGAGACATGGAAGCTGAATAAGATAAACTTATTTTTCTGATCCCATTTATTCTCAGATTCATTTCAAAGTTGTTCTCTTATTTGAAAAAATCAACACCTAAGGTTGAATATAGGAAGACTTTTCTCACTTTACTATTCTGTTGGCTTGTTATATCTTCATACCACCATTATAGCACTGAAAGTGTGAAGTCCTTTTGTTTTCTTCTTCCTAAGTTGTTGTCTACTGTAAGTAATATTATGTCTTGTGCTGATGCATCAGACATTTAAAACAGCATGAAACTGGTTTATCACCAGTAAAGCTTTTGTAAAGTTATAAATCTTGGGCTTACTTTATCTTACCATCCAGTTTTCACAGTTCTTTAGAAATGCTAGTTTCCAAATTTTAAAACATCTTTGCATCTGTGGATACAAGCCACTTTCTATTGAAAACCAACCAAACAAAAAAAACAAACCAAGAGAGAAAGAAAAGATAAAACGTCAGAAAAAACCAAACTTGAGTGGAAGTAGTACATATCCTTGATTTTCATTGAAGTTCTTCTCTGTGTTGGAAAATAAAAGGTTTTTTCTGTCTTTAGAAAGATTAAAACTCTTTTTCTACAGCTTTTATCTAGCAGTGCATGGAATTTGGGCAGAAACAGAAGAAATCAGAACTTGTTCATTAGAACAAGACACAAGTAATTCCTCTTCAAGCATTAGAACTTCTGATCTCAGTAGATGGAGTGAGTAGATGTGAACTATTAACCTCAAGCTTCAGAAAACTTCACAAACTAAGCAGCCCACTAAGCTGCCTTTATACTCAGTGGAGAAGCAGAAGATATTCACACCATCTGAAGACAAGTTTCTAAGGCAAGTTGAAGGAATTGTCCTTTGGAGAAGTAAACTCTTGAAAGACTACAAAACTGCTGACCTAAAAGTTGGAAAATGTAATAGTACTTACTCGTAATGAACAGAAAAGCCAAAATTGTCTGTATTTGAGCAAATAGGAAGAGTTGTGTTTGTGTTGTATAAGGATGCTAAAGTATTTTGAAGTCTATTTGAAACTGAGGGGGATGTTAAACAACATCTAATTGAACAAGTCTAGACAAATTAGAAGAACTCAAAAGAACTCAAGAAGAACTGAAAGAACTGGTGGGAGAGAGCTGTGCTCTTACCTTGTGCTTCTCAGAGTACTTTTTAATGAATTGTTAAGTTTATCAGCAACTACCTGTAAGGCAAGTTATTGGTAGCAGTGACAGTGCTCTTCAAGAGATATGCACTCTTAAAACTTAACAAGAAAAATTTAAAAATTGAACAGGAGCTTTTGTTTTATATCCATTTGCACATATAGCTATGATCTTTTTCTCACACTGCGATTAAGTAAAATGTGGATAAAGAGGCTCAGGAGATTAATGCTCAGTCTAAATCTGTTTGTGCCTCAATTTCTCCTTTGTAGGAAGTAGATAATAAAAGTTTCACTCTCCTTTCTATGATTTTAGGATTTCAAAGCAAAGATTCCCTGTGTTATGAGAGGGCCCAGGACAATGGCTGTTTCACTTCTAACACGGACTGTCAGACCACTACCAAGTAAGAAGAATGTAGTATGTTTTAGAATTCATAAAAATTGTGAAAGAGTATTATTTTTTCAAGGAGAGATTAATTTCCTTATACCTACTTGTAACTTTATCTTCCACATAGCCATCTCCTTCAGTGTCTCTAAATTCCTTTAAGCTAGGAAGGCTTCTTTGTTAGTGTTACTATAGCAATGAAACTCATGAAACTGTCACTTCACCAAATCCAGAACATTAGCAGTGAAATGGGATCAGAACAGAGAATGGAAGTTTTCTAAAAGACATTGTTCAGAGCCCTGCCTTCCAATTCTTACTGCAAAGAGGAGTACAGTGCAGACCCTGAAGGATGTTTTGTTCTCCTGTCGTTTGAGAAAGACTTTTGACATTCAGTGCATGTCGCTGAAGTATAGGAATCAGTCAGAAGAATGGATTGACTCAGGCAGTATTGAAACTAAGCATAGGAAAAAAAAAGCGGATTAAAAAAGTGAAAAAGGGAATGTACTCCACTGTAAGAACATTTAATTATAGCTTTTGCAGAAGGACTTTGAATTATTATAATCAGTAACATACAACTATTTTGCAGAACCTTTTGCTGGTCTGCCAGGTCCTACAGTGTTTCATATTTCCAATTTAAAAGCCAAACAAGCAACATTTATCCAGTTAAGGACACTTAAGTGATTAACCCCACAGCTGTACAACAGCCTTTGGATCACAGGGCAGAATTTCTTTGAAATTCTAGGCTGGATCCCTGGATGTTACTTCTGGATCTGTAGGGCAAACATCTACAAAGCACAGAGAGGACAAAAGCCTCCTTATGCTACATTTAATCTTGAGAGAAGAATCAAAGTTTCCTTAGGTGAATGTCATGCACTAGCTCATATTCCAGACCCTAGAAGGGGCAAAGGCAGCAATCAAGAGTGATTTTTTTTTTTTTTTTTTTTTTNTTCCTGTCTGCATGGGTTTATAAGGGGGTCCAGGTTTCTGGGAGGGGATTAGGGAATGGCCAATGGGAAGGGGAGGTGGGAGTGGTTTAGGAGGGGTAGGAGTGGTCAGGGACAGGGTCCTGCTCTTAGGTCAGAGCAGGGAGGGGTCTGGGCCCCTATGTGGGGAAACTGGGAGGAGTGAGGGTAGGGTTACACTGGGGAGGGGATACAGTTCTAGAACAGTCCAAAGCTAGGGTTTACAGAATCATATATTAAAACATATAAACATGGAAACAGATAAACAGAATACACCACTACGCGTTGGGATCTCTGCATCCCAGCATGTAGCTTTGGTATTGTGGTAGGTGTTTTTCCTAAAGGCAGTGAGGAAATGCTTCACAGCTCCTATTACTTCTACCAAAAGTGCTGTGAAAACAACCTTGATATTATTAGAAAATTTCAACACTTAAGGAATTCTGCTTTCATCTCTAGAGTTCTCAGTATGGGAAAGACATGAAGTTGGAGCACATCCAGAGGAAGACCACAAAAATGATCTGAGAAATGGAACACCCCTTCTGTAAGGAAAGGCTGAGAGACATGGAGCTGTTTAGCCTGTAGAAGAGAAAGTTCCAGGGAGACTTTGTGGCCTTTCAGCGCTTAAAGGAGGCTTGTAAGAAAGATGGGGATACACTTTAGGGCCTGTTGCAAAGGAAAAAGGGTAATAGCTTTAAAGTAAAAGAGGGTGGATTCAGACTAGATATAAGGAAGAAATTTATTATGATGAATGTGGTGAAACACTGAAACAGAGAGGTGGTGGATGCCATGTCCCCAGAAACATTGAAGGTCAGGTTGGATGGAGCTCTGAGCAACGCGATCTAATTGAAGATATCCCTGCTCATTGTAAGGGATTGGACTAAATGGCCTTTAAAGGTCCCTTCCCACTCAAGCAATTCTATGATTTTACAAATAGCAGAGTTGGTTTTGCGTAATGTTCACTGTCTAATGTAATTTTAATAAGACTTATTGTTTCCTTACCCTAGCCTTTCCACCAGTCTCTTTCCCCTACATACAAAAGATCATCTTTTTTCTTTTGTCAAACACACTTTTCTGTTTGCATTTAATTCAGTATCTGCCAAATAATAGATAACAGATTCATAGGGATTTATATTAAAATAGTGCTTTCCATCTAGATGATTACCAAGACCTATGTACTTTGAGTTATAAATTATGAATCAGTTCCTCAGCCAATGCTGAGCTTGCTCAAGATTAACTCGCTTGTCAATTTACCTCACCTGAGGTTCATCCTCTGTTTTATGGAATAATTCTCCTGTCAGTGATAGTGCAGGTAACTATTACCACAATACAATATGGTAACAATTTAATAGTTTCTTATTTTAGATAAGGTTTTTCACTAATATATCTCATGAAAAAAAATATTTGTTGCATTCTAAGTGCAGTTTATCCTATATTGAGACAGGAGTGTGAACTGAGCAACTTCTGAGAGCCTTTCTAGATCTATTTTGTATATTTACGTATTTGGAACTCTGAAACTGTACTGAGTGTTTTGTAGTTCTGTGTTAATAGCATTAGGCATATGCAAGTTTAGCAAAAATTTTCAATCTGGGAAAAAATGCTACAAAACAGAAAAAAATTGCTGAAAAAGTCTTTATGAACACAAGTAGTTTCAACAACAAGAAGTTGTTTTTTATTTCAGCTGAGTGATGAGGAGCACAGCAGTACTGTGTGCCCCAGAGTAGGGACATTGAGTGCTGAGTTACAGTGATGACACCTACTGTTAAATCTGTCACTTGATCATTTAGCCTTTCTCTAGGGTTGGGTTGCATTTGCATTCAGCAAAGACAGTGTGGGAAGGCAGCCTTAAAACAGAAGGGTCTGTGACCCTGACCTTCAGAAAACCACTGGAATTGCCACATTTTACTTTGCTCCCTTTCTGAAACTGTTTTAGATTGTTTAACTGACTGTGTTCCTTCTGGTACAGCTGGTGTGCTCCACTGCCAAGCTACATCACTGGAACAACATGAGTCCTTTACTTCCACAGGATATGTGGTCAGAATTGACCACGTGTGCTGCGTTTCAGCATTATCACAATGCAAGTTCAGCTCCAAAGTTAGTTGGGAAAGATGGATGGTACAATATGGCAAAAAGTAGCACATTACCTATCCAGTGAGCCAACACTAGCAGGCACATTCAAACTTATTGAAATCCTCGTTTCTGGGATTTGGCAGATAGTTTCAAGAGCAATGACTGATTTCAGCTCATATAGCAATGTTTAACTCCCCAATACTCTCCTTGTTCAATCTTTTTTCATGGTAGCCGTGCATGAATTACATGGGTGCCCAACATGAGTCTTAATAATAATAGATTTCCCAAGGGTTATTCGATGAACCATTGATCAGTTCTCTTTCATGAAAACTCAACAGATGATGGGAATCACTGTCAATAGTATTAAGGAGGCCTGAAGGCCACATCAAATATTTTGTGGGAAAAATTGCTCAACAAACCACTCAAGCTACATATCCTCCATTAAGAAAAGCTAACAATGAAGATATCAAAAGCAGTAAAGTAATTTGTCAGGATCCCACACCATGATTCAGGTATAGAAGCCAGGACTATGAAGGTGCCTGTAGAGTTCAACATCTCCAAGGCTGAGGACGTTTGGAAGCACTCATGTCAGATTTAGCAGCAATTTTTAAAGAATTCATATACAAATTTTCCTAGATTTCAGTGAGGTTTTAGAAAAACAGTATCTAAAGAAATTTTAATTTTTATTGTGAAGCCTTACAGAGAAAATTGTTATTTGCACAGACTTTGAGTTTTGAATATGACCCTCAGAAGAATAACTTTGATAATGACATCTTGCAAGTTGCTGATCATTGATCAATTCTAAACAAATTTCAAAGTCTGCAGCTTGTCAGAGTTCCAACAAATTTTCACTGTAATTACAAATACGCTCCTCTGAACCTGATAATAGAATTTCATCATAACTGTTATTTTCAGATAATTTCATAATTTGCCAGTAATACATGGAAAATAAGCAAGGAAATCAATTAAAAATATTGTGGAGGACTTGGAAGGTAAATTCTCACACAGTTTTTTTGATGGATAAACAGATAACTTATCTCTTATCTAGGAGGACTTCATGATTGTCTCTTTTGCAGGTATGTACCATGAGAAATACAGAGTAAAGCTTCTAGGGTATAAAGAGGAGATGTAATAATTTTGGTAGTAACATCTATATATAGACAAGAATGGTGTTGTTCATACCTTCATAAGATCAGCCTCAGTTACCCACCAGGAGAAGTAGAAAAGGATCTGAAGTATATGGCTTTTTTCCTTTTTTTTTTTTATCACCTCCTTACTGTAAAACTGTTTTTCACTCCCTTCATGGCTGTGTTTAGTGCTGATGTTTCAGCTGAGTTGAGCTAGATACAGAAGTTGATGAGCAATGGAGAAACACCTCACATTTTCATATACAGCTAAGTACTGCTGCTGGCAGAGAGAATTTGGGCTTTGAAAGCTGCTTAAAATAGAGAAAAATATCTAAATGGTATTTTAAAGCTGAAGAAGGAGCTACAGTGTTATGATTATTCTGAAGTGATCACCAAATCCTTTGTGTTGTTATGGCTTAAGAAACACTTGAGCTCTCTTAAAGTATGAAACATTCATTTCTAGTAATTCCTGCATAATTTAGATGATGGATTGGGATGCAAAGCACTTCAACTTGTCATTCCTTCCTACTCATACTAAGGTGTTTTACTGCAGAGAAGGGGACAAAATACTAAATATATTGGACTTGGCATTTTTATGGACTCTTTAATAAATGTATAAAAAGATATTCATAAAGGCTGCTAATTGTGCACACAGTGTACTAACTAGTGGTTGTAAAAAATGTTGTTTGTATTTTATATCAACACACCATGCAGCTGGGATCATTAGTGTGAAAGCAATGTGCTTAATATATAAAGCTATTCTCTGTCACCTCTATGGAGGAGACTTCAGAATGAGTTAGGTTGTGTTGTGGCCTTTGAAATACAGTAGGTAAATTCATGTCCTACTTTACTTTGTGGTAACTTGTGGCAATTTGCACACAAATATGGATCATGGGTCACAGGTTATGTGTCTCATAGAGGAATGTCCATCCCGTCATCCTTCTACAATACTGCATAATTTATTGTTTTCTTGTGAAGCAGTGGCCAATGTGGATCAGCAGAATTCTGAAGTGCATAAAATGCATTTATTTGTGATTTATGATTCCTTATGGCCTGTTCCTGTAGTTTTCACTTGAAGAGAAAATGTGGAAACAGCTTTTTCTGAATAACCGCTACTGAGCTGAATGTTATGTTCATCTTACATTTAAACAAAAGTAGTTTTTAATCTCATTTGGATATAAGAAACATGAAATGAGCCTATACAATTTATTATACTTGAAAGGATGGATTTGCCGGTGCATACTGGTTGTTCAACAGCATTTCAATAATGCCATTAAAACCATATTTAAAGCTATTCAATGTCATTGGAATGGCATAAAGTGGGTAGAGCACATTAGTCAGCTTGTCATTAATCCAGCAAAAAGACATTACTGATGTTTTTCTTTTTTCCTGTAGAACTCTTTAAGTGAATGTGATTTTCAGAAGTATTAGCAGAAAGACCATATCTTGTATGATTTTTTACAGCTTAATTCCTGAGTTTGTCCGCTACACGTTATTCACATTATTTATGTGAACAATGGAGTCATCTAACAATTAAAAAAAAAATTAAATAGATCTATTCATTGCAACTGGCAGCGAAAACAATGAATTTTATGAGTTCTGATCTCTGAACCTTAGCAGAGGTTATATTGTTCAAAACAGACTTTTCATAATCCTGTCTTCTCCAAAGCTGGTCTCTATTCTTACATCTGCATCAGTTGGTCTAGTGAAAAATCTCTCTCCAAATAAATGGTGTTTCATACAAAATGCAAAATGTTCTGGCAAAACCAAGGTTTCCCATTGCTAAATTTTTTATTTTTTTCTTAACAACACTGTGGTGTTTTGTTATTTTCCTCTGTTCTCAAACTGATAAATGAGAATACAAATAGCCATGGGTTGCAAACTCCAGTGTCTCTGAAGTCTCTAACAAATTACTGACAAGGTTAACTTCTGAGCTGTTTATGTGCTATAGCTTGGTTGATGAAAACATTATGGAAGGACATACTGTTTTTCACTGCAACAACAGCAAACTTGAGACTCAAAGCTGAATACATCTGCACATCTTCAGGCTAGAGTGGAAAGCAAGAACACAGTGAGACTTACAAAGAATGGTTTTATATATTTTATTATTTTGAGCCTGTTTGTCACCAGAATGACAGTAATATAAGTGGCACCATACTCCCTTCTGGCAAGACAGGAGGTTCTCAACAAGATTACTTTTAAAAATATCTTTCACAATTTTCTACTACTGAGCATCACTTCTGAGAAGCTGGTCGTCTTCAAAAACTATACCAGTTACAAAGAATAAAGGACAATTTTTTTTATCAGAGTCTCATCAAAAGAGTAACCCTTTCCTCTCTCAACCAAAAAAAAGTCCTACAATACTAGTTTAAAAGAAATTCACTGATAACTGCAACTCAAATTGATAATGTGACAGAGACTAGAAGGCTGCTCATAGAAGAGTTTTACCACTTTATCTCTGTTGTGGGAACACTGAAGACTAGTCAAGAGGAACTGACAAGCAGAAGAAAGACAAAATGTCATGTCAGAAGAAAAGAAAATATTTTACCACTTCCAAACATATTAATCATATACTAAGAAAGAAGGAGAGATCAAAGAGCTAAGAGAAAAGTTTGTGATCTTCTTATTCTAAATGCAGCACATATTAGTATCTGCCCATGGAAAGAGAAAAAAACCCTCTTGATAGAAAAAAAAAATTTTCCACATTTTTTCCACTGATGTAAAACACCCAAACACTGAAGATTTCTCCATTATCATTAATTTAAAAATAAATAAAGTATATAACCCCATNTAAAGTATATAACCCCATGGGTGAAGCTGGGTTGAGGAAAATGTGCCTGGCTACTCATCTTTCTCTGCATGAAGTCCTCATTAAAAAAAGTCAGCCCAAGTGGGAACCAAGTTCATCTATGACTTCTTTACTTAATGCAAAAATATTCCATGCTTAGCGTGTGCTGCATTTGCTATTTTGGCAGTGAGTTAGCACATGCACAGGAATTGTGGCAGTGAGGTTGGCAGTGTTTGTGTATCAGGTCTGCTGGAGTTTCTTTCCTGTTAAACAAACAAACAAAAATCCCCCAAACAGCAGAACAATCACAACAAGGACTCTTTGATACTTTTTCCCACAGTCAGCATTGCTGGGATTCATCCAACCAAAATGGAAAACCTCTACTCACCTTTTTTGATATAAAAACAGTGTGAAAGACTAACATGTCCCCTCTCAAACTATGAGAGCTTCCTCTTCACTATGGTACCTGAACTGTTATCCGTGATTGTTCCCTGTGTTACCCTGGTTATAGGGTGGTAAACTGGAAGAACAGCCAAGCTTGCGACAAATAAAAAATTCCAACATTGGAGCTACTTAGTCCACTTAACCTGCTCCAAGGAAATCCACTGCAGAAAATTAGCCAAGCTTATTTCTAC
>WEIV01018619.1:32488-66029 GCA_013390005.1 Calyptomena viridis
TGCTTGTAATTTTATTTCCTAAAGAGGAGTATTAAATGCTCACAGATTTAAATAAATGTTGTAAGTAACTGCATGCCTAATTCCTTGCACAATTGACTCAAAATGCACCCCTTAGGGGTTGAATTGATACCTACCTGTCAAATACTGCTTTGGTGTTGTTTTTTCATGCAAATAGAATCCTAGGCAATAAATCAGATCCTTGGTGTGCAATTTTCTTAAGTACATGTCTGGTGTCATTAAACAAACAAAGAAGCAATATACCAGGTTAGAGGAAAGAAGAAAATAGCAGTACATTGTTTTAAGAACAGCAAAGAATCTGAAACAGCAGTTAACAATCTTCTTTCTTTTAGTGATTGCCCTTAATGATAACATTGACCTGACTTTTCCCCCTGCCTCCCTGTGGCTTGTCCTTTTACTTTTTTGTTAGAACATTTCAAGTCACTTGTCTTATATTTCTTGGATAGATGTCTTTACACAAGGGCTGAAGTGTAGTTTAGTGAATAAGGACATGGCCAACTTTATGATCCATTCTGACAGTGATGAAATCCTCTCACACTCCCTACATTTTTCCCTCCTATGGTTTGCTTGTCTTGTGTAATTACAATGTCTCTGTAGCAGAGATCGCCTCTTACAGTTGTTGAAGTAAGGCTGGAGCTGGATTTACCTGAAGCCAAGAGATGCTTCTACAATACCAAAGCATCAGGTCTTAGGGAAGAATGATAAAAAGATTTAAAGGTGAAACTGGAAATTTCAATACACAATATTTAATGATTTCTCATGTGTGGAATCACTATGAAGTTGATGGCAAAAATACCAGAGAAGGCACTTTGAAGGAGCCTAGCCAAGCTCTTTGATATTGACAGGAGAAACTTGGCTGTTCATAAAAGCTTGAGAGCATTGTTTGCTCATTTCAGTGTATTTCAGTGGGAGAGAACTAATATGAATTCAAGATGTCAAAACCTTTCATTGCTGGGTATACTAGTCAGGGCTGTGCCCACCTATTAACCTTTTAAAATGTTTACATAACAATGCTTAATGAAATGATTAAATTTTTAGATCAAAGGCTAAGTCAAATATTCTGCAGCAAAAGCAGTACTTCTACAGTCTCAGCAATCTTGGGTCAGGCATTTGGTGAGCACATCTGAGGCCAAGCTGCCAAATCTCCTATCTATTGACTCACAAAATATCTTGAAAATCTGAGAGGTAGACCAATGAACCGCATTATACAACATTATACAAAACCTAAATTTGTGCAAGCTAAAGTTTCAATTGTAAACTGCAGAATCTTCTGGGTCAGAACACATGTGCTGATGTCATCAAAACCTGTCAACAAAATCAGAACACTGTGTGATGCAAGTCAGGAGAATGCAGTATAGTGAATTAAGAAAGCTGCCATTTTGAGGTATGCAGACTATTGTAATGATCATTGATCCTCATCAATGAAGATAAATCAGTTGGATCTTTACGCACAGAACAATCTGAAAACTGCCTTTTAAAGTGTTGTTTCTGCAGTCTTTGAGCATGTACCAAATTTGCCTAAATGTATCTTCTATTATTGAACCAAAAGGTAGAACAGGGACTTCAGGTTTGCATACAATTTTACACACAGCTCTAAGCAAGCAAACAGGATTTTCAGACACAAGTGCTAGCATTAATCCACAGTCAAGCTTTATCAATTTTGTGCTATGTTGTTTGCAGACACTATTTTTATGTGCACGTACTGTTGCTTCCAGGTTTGACACTCACAAAAAAGACTAATTTTCTTTTCTGTCCTATCTTCACCACCACCATATTTGAGAGTATTCCTGAAATATGTTAAACAGCACAATCCCAGGGGTAGAAGTCTGTTCAGTTGTCTGTTTGGAGTAGTACCTTCCTTGAAGTGGTACTACTGCCAACACTAAATCATTGTTTTATCCACTCCAGAGTTTTGAAAACCTCCAAGGATGGAGATATCACAGCCTGTCCACTAAGATACTTGGAAGTAAGGACTCTAAATTTAAGAAGGGAGGAGACCTAAATTTAGGAAGGGGAGCGACCCTTACTTGCTGCAAACAAACCAAACTCCATTGAGTTCAGTATCTACTCAGTGATCTAGCATGTATATGAGAGTTATTACACAGTTTCCTTTCAGAATGTGAGAACTCCCAGGAAAATAAGAAAAGTATTTAAATTAGTTTCTTCCAGGATGTCCTATTGCATATGCCTTGCTAACATGCACAAAGTAATGGTAGTAACAACAAAAATCAGAATAAAGCACCTCTGGGAAAGCATCTGGGTACAGGAGGTAATACTGGAAAGGTACTAATCTGCAAATATCCCAATATACAAAATGTGTTTTAATGTTTGCAATTTCTTGTCTTCTACTATGTTTCAAAGTTTGTAGAGTGAAGGACTGCAGTGAAGGACAAGACAAGGGTATTTCATCTCACTGAGTTCATTGTCTCCCCCTCTGGACTTCTCATTTGGTTTTTAGCTTACAGATCCTTTATTACCTGGACTTGATTTCTATTTATTAGAGAAACACAGAGGTTAGGTTAGTTCTGCCATCTGTAATACAGTAGGGTCAACATTATTGCACATAACAAGGTGGCCAAGGAGATTCAGAAAGAAAAAATTTCCCCTCCTTCTCTGCTCCCATAACACATGGTACCATTAAATACAGAACCTTTCAGGAGAGACGGTTGCTTATTTGATGCAGTGGATGGAAATTCTCATTTCAATCAGGTAGTGAACCTTCAAAGGAAAGGATCATCAGGAGGAATGGAAGAGACCTTGATATATCAAAACAAGCCTTTAAATAATAAACACACTTCAAACTCAGGGCTTATCCTGCATATAAAGCATCAAGACTATGAGCAATTCAATGTAAGAGATATTTACAAGGCTATTTTCTATGCAACACAAAACTGGCTACTTTTAGACTCATATAAAAGGTATATTTTCATCATGAATCACAAATAAATAGTTTCTCTTCTCATGAATCCAAAAGAGGATTTCTAGTTTTAGTCCCATATTTTGGCACAGAAAATTGACACCTTTTTGAAACTGCCAGCATAATAATGGGTAGAAAGAATCTAGACACCATGAATCTTCCTCAATACACTTAATGGGTTTTGTCTATCCTCTCTCTGTTTCCAGCCCAGCTAGTTCAGAATGAAGAAATGTGAAGCATTCTAATATCTGTTTTCTCTCCCCCTGGGTGAAATTTGCTTTTAAACTAGCCAAAGAGAGACTTTCTGCTGACTTCAGAGCACTTTTGGATAGTGTCCAGTCCAACTGGATGGTCTTCTTGGACAATCTTTGGAGAATACAGATACAGGTTGTCCTATGCACCACTTAAAGTAGAAAGCTGTTTCTTGTATTTTTCTAAATTCCCATAATGTCCTTCAAACTATACCAAAGAAAAACATGGCAAATATGTCCAACTTATGGGTCCAGGGCCTTTTAAAAGGGTTTTTACATGTAAGAAAAAAATTGTTGTGTGCCCCATACAGAGTGTCTAGAGGAAAGCAATAGCTAAAATGTGATGCTGAAACTATTATGATAAGTCACAGCAAAATAGATCCTAGTTAGTGTTAAGTAAGCTTCAAATGCAGAATAGGTGCAGCTTTGGAGGAGATATAAAGGTTTATAAAGAGTGCATGTGCCCCAAGCAAGGATACTGGATTGACCTGGGGAACTTCTACCATGAAAGGAAGAAAAATATATGTTGGATGTCAAGGTCAGCATTAATGGAAATGTGTAAGTGCAGGGCATCTGTGCTTCATAGATTATTCATGCATAAAAAGAGTAAAAAAACTTCAAGCATAGGCTTTGAAAGTAAATATGGAAAGATTTTTACTATATGAAATGGAAAGAGGGATCATAGACATGAGGTACCATGTCAGAGGTGATTGATCAAAGCAGTGGATATTTTTGTAGCCCCATTTGCACTGGTCTAAAAGGGAGAGGAAAATGGGGTTCTCAAATCCCATATAAAAAAGGTTCCTTTCTATCACTCTATTTTCTGTTGGCTGTGGGTCAGTTTTTATTATCCATGAGAAGCTATGGCTATTGGATGCACTCCAGGTTGGTGCTTCTGTAATTTCAGCAGAGCAGTAAAAATAGAATGAAGGAAAGAAAAATTGATTACAGCTTGAAGGCTGGATATAAAGCTCATAGAATATTCAGGGATATTCACATTGCCTAACTTTTACATTAGTAAGTCTAAGTTCCATCTAGGAAATGAGGTTCTTGGAGGGTCAGCAGACCTCTCTAGGTTTTTTCAAATGATGATTCACATAACCTGAGTCAGATTCCTGTTTGTTTTGCCCTCATGAGAGATCTTTGACTAACTAAGAAGTCTACTGGTTTTATAGTAACAATCTAAGGTAGGTGATGTGAACTGTTTTCCTTGTCTTTATTTCATGCAGCATCCATAAGTAAGTGATTTTCATTCAGATCAGATGTTACTTTTTGCATTTTCTTTTCCCTGAGTGTAGAAAGAGAGGAATTTGTAGTATGTATTTCATCTTATTAAATTAGAAAATTAGCTGCAAACCAAAGTTTTGTTGGGAGACTCAGATATATTGGCTAGACTGAACTGAAAACCACACAGATAAATATATGAACAACATACACTGAAGAGTGAAAATGAGAGCAGAAAATGATTTCCTCCTGGCTATTTTTGGAGAATTATCTCTGTTTCTCCAGACAATTTTGTATGGGATGTATCCTTCTCACCATGACATGAAGTGTTATACTGGCATAAGCTATTTCACCTTCTTAATCTAGCTCTGCACCAAAATAAATGAGAGAATAAATGAGAGAAGGACCTACATTATCTTGAATTTTATTAATTAAAATTTAATGAATAGTAACCTCTCTGCCTTTCTGCCAGCCTAACCCCAAATCACAATTACATGGAAAATCATGAGACTACCATCTTTCTCCCTCTTTTTCTACCTCTAAGTATTAAATCAATCACACATGCATAAATCCTCCAGTAGGAAAGTCTGAAAAAGGCAGTGATATCATTTTTTTTCTTCTGCGTAAACCCCACATGTGAATTCCTAGCATGCACAAAGCAAAACAAGACTTCAGCAAATACTATTTCCCTTTTAAAATGCTCAGTTTCATCCCAAATATGAAACAGGTTGATTTAAAAACAGCTTTTTGAGTGAAAGTGAATATTTGATGGACCCAAACTCCACTATTCAGACTTTTTTCCCCAGAAAAGACCTTTAAGTTATATAAAATAGAGATGGTTTGTTTTTGACATGGCACTAGGAAGAGGATTTGCTTGTTGTAATGCACAGGAGTTTCTAAATGAAACCAGATGTGAGCTGAACTAGCTTTCACCCCTAGAAGTCAGCTAAGAGCTGTAGAAAAAAGGCAATTTTCCTAAACCATTATATTGTGGGACACATTACCAGATTTTTTTGAGAGGAAAAGACACAGGGAGACTCCGCAGAGCATTTTACGGCATATGAGCCTTAAAAAAAAGTGGATTTTCAGTACTAAAAGGAGAGTTGAGTGCATTGGGCTTGCAAGTCTCAGAAAAGCCCTTTTTATTAAGAAAAATAATCCCTTTTTATTGTATTGCAGAATCCCATCATCCCACACAGTTTCCTATCTTGTCCTCTTTACAAGCATTCCCATGGAATTACAACACTGAAAAAAATTAACTGCTTTATTGAGGTTAGGATGATAATGTCACTGGACCAGATAGCAGTGGAAGGGTATTGAGTCTCAGGGTGAAGCAGACAGATCCACTTCCACAGCAAGAGAGACATTGACTTCTCGGTCAGCCTTCAGTGTGGCTTTCTGCAGCCAGGTAGCATGCTGGAAAAACTGGGAACAACCAAAAAAAGACAGGATTGCTGTCCCATGACATGCAGTTGGCTGCATATCCAATAGTCTAACACAAGAGAAGAGAGTGTAGCCCCCTCAAGTGGTGTTGGCTGTACTGGTGGTGCCCAGGCTGTTGGCAATGATGTGTCACACAGATATTTCAGAAGACACTTGAAAATGGGACATCCTTGTTGTCCCCTCACATCCCCAAATGAGCCCTTGCAGGTGACCTGGTTGCAGGTGATCCATCATATTTGAACAGGGACAGATGGGAACTGCCTGCCACAAGGACTCAGCTGCCTTGAGACCCACTCCCAGCTTGGGTGTGACAGACTGGCAAGGATTTAATGTCCCTTTAGAGATACATTGAACACTCTCACTGTTCATTAATAGCACAGATGGGAAAGCATCTTCTGCCTACCTATATTGCCTTAGGACAGAAGTCAGCAGTTCAGACATGAATCAGTGCAATCCAATGTGATTGTTCAATAATTCCAAGAAGCTCCTTTCCTGCTCTATCCACAAGGTCTTCTGCAGATAAACCTGTAACTGTTCTTTGGGTCATAGATGAGATATCCTGTCTCTTAAATGAAGCCTTTTTGAGCTGAACACAGTGCTATGCTTGGAGGTGGCTCAAGTTCAGCCACTTAAGCTCAGCAATGCTGAAGGACACCAGTCTGTGAAAGTCAGAGCAGATACATCCCTTTCAATGACAACTTAAGAAGAAACCAACTTCAGTGTTTTCAATTTCTATGTTATACCTTTTACTTGTGTCTCTATACTCATCTGAGTGTTTTACTCCATCATTTCTGTCACTGTTCTATTCTACTCCATTACCCATCCCAAAACTCTCCCAAAGCTGTAGGAGAGGGGAGGGGAGAGGGAGAGGGAGAGGGAGAGGAGAGTTTTTACTTCTTTTCTTTTTTATGGATCAGTATTTATTCAAAAAACTTGTATTTTCTCTCATTAATATGGCTTGAAACTCAGAAGCAAGAACACTCCACATTAATGCAGCAGCAAAAAAAAAAAAAAAACGAACTAAAAAACTAAATCAAACCCAAAACAAAATAAAAATGTGAAGAACATTAGTTAGTTCAGGGAATAGGAAATGTGACACCATTATGCTGAAGGTGTAAAAAATATACAAAAGAATAATGAATGCAAACCTCCAGTTTTTCAGAACTAAAATATGCTACTGTTCTAGCATCAGGCAACAAGACAGTTTTCTGTAAGATGCTTTGCAAAAGCTCATATTCAGAATATGTATAACACTCACACTGTGGTTTTAAATCTGAGATTAATATCAGCATCCTTCTTGAGTGGAAGGCTTCCATTGAAAATCAGACTGTTCAAGGAAAAAATGTCAATGATTATTAAAATGTGACAGATTATATAAGGCTACAGCTGAATAAGAAGAAATAGTAATTTAAAAATTATTTTAAATCTTATTTCAGTATTTAAGATATTTGTTTCTTTTGACATTTTTCTCATGAAAAATGGTAAAAAAACACTTAATCTACTTTCTTGGGTCATCAGTGAACAAAGCTCCTTTTGCACTGTGCACAGAACCACAAAGCTGTCCTATAAAATAAATTCTAAGTCCAGGAAATGGAAAATGAAATTCTGCAATTCCATTAGATCATTTCATTAATTAAACTTAAAACAACCCTACATCAGAAATTCAGGATCAGGGTTTGATACTCAGCCCAACTCTGTCAACTGAGCTGGTAGTAATTGCTAAAGGTAATCTCTTCACTTATTGGCAGACAAATACTTCCCATTTAGATGCATGTTAGTGCCTATATAGGGCCAGGAATTACTTTGATTTAAATTCCAGTACCATGAGGAGCATTTTTCTCAGTGATTTTAGTCTGTTGAGTGGACTAACAATTGTGTTGAAACAAAATCTGCTTCTGCTTCATTGATACGAACAGTTTTGGTATTTTTCCCTAACTTTCTGAATAAAACATTTTAATGAAGCGTACAACAAGTCTTGTAATTTCCAACCAGTGTACATCCATCACAAAGCTTTGCTCTGAGGCTTGTGCTTTCCTGTTATGTTCTACTCCGCTGCTCGTTGTATTGCTGGAGTTCAGCAAATGTCTGCTTGAGCAGATCAAAGCCTAAGCTTGGCTTTCGTTGCTGCTTCTCTGTGGTTTCTGGTGCTTATGTTAATCCTACTTAAACTAAGTGGTCAGAGATTTGGGAGATTTGAAATACAAAATAGATTCTAACCTTGAGATGGATTAGGGTTGTCAGATGACACAGAACTGTCGTGTAGGACTAACATTATGAAAACAAGAGCTGAAAATACTGTTTTAGTGTAGCTGACAACAGGGATTTATCCTAAAAGAGACATGGATGTGTTTGATTAAAGCAGCTCCTTAGTGAATATGTAGTCTGAATGCCTTGCAAGGTTATTGATTATGTATCTTAAGTCAAAGATATGGCTTTTTCCCCAGGAGACTTGGTTTTTCATCCACTAAACACAATAGTCTTCAGAACACGGATACATTGTTTCACAAATGCACTTTATTTTGTATGATAAGGAGGGGATTAACTTGCATGATAATTACATATCTGTCACTTTTTCTTCAGGAAGCCTGCTTGTCTTGCAGGTTATTTTTCAACAATGAAAAACTCATTTACAGGATCCAATGGGGCAATGTAAGCCTAACAAAGGGGAGATGACACTGGATTTGCTCTTGTTGATTAATTCAGAAGACAGGGACACCTTGACAGTATAGGCTATGGGTCTAACTGATGGTTGAATTAGTGGTCAGAGGGTGAATTTTAGCCAGATGTTACTGTACAGCTGGCCAGCAGAGACCACACTCAGGAAAAATTGTTTGTGAATGTTTCAAAAATATTTCTGGGCCTATTTTTCTTTTAATGATGAAAAAGTTTTTCAGTGTATTTTAACACGGTTTTTGGGTTTGGGCTTGGGTTATTTTTTTTTGGTAGTAACCTCCCATTTTGACATGAAAATGTTTGCCATGACCAGCAGTTACAAGGTCCTGTTCTTTAGAGCAGAACCCAATATGGCTTTATCATTAACCAGTAGAAGTCAGTACCCACCATTGACTTAAGCCTTTTCTGGAAGCTTTGGCAGCTGTCACTTTCATTGCAGTCCTCATCAGAAATGACAAGGTATGTGACAACTAACGCAGTGATGCCAAAATCCTTCCCACCCACAGTTTGTATTGCAGTGGCACCCATGACCCTACCAAACCCCACAAAGACAGGAAAGGATAGCAGTCACCCTCCCAAAAACCTTCAATAGGCACAAACTAGGACTGAACTGTCCCTCCTACATCCACATTTAACCCATGTCTAGCCTTGGATTCATGAGTTCAGAGAGGGGTAAACTCAAGGAAAGGTAAGGCAAGAAAGGTTTGGCCCTAAATTAGGTGTCTCAGTATGTATTTGTTATAAGGCTGGAGAGCAGGCATTTATCCTGTTGTCCTGTTGTTTTTAAACATGATGTAAGGAACACCAAGCTATGCTGGAGTGTCCACATTATCTCTGTTCTTTTTTTGGTGAACTGTGAATTCAGTTCTTGGAAGAGAAAACCATTATCTATGACTGAAGTACATTTTTGTCTCAGATACTTGTTTCCTGAGAAGCCAAATTTAAGTATAGGTGCTTCTTGATATAAAAAAAATAGAAACTCATCCACAACTGACCTTTTGTACTAGGAACATTATTATGGTAGAGAGCAAAAATCTATTTTATGCTTTTTTAATCTGGCTTTCCCTTCAGGAAGAAGATCTAATAAAATGCAACAAACCAATATCTGCAAAGGGAGTTCCCATGCTCCTTACCCTCTGCAGTTTTAAAGACTGACAGCTAAACAGTCTTTTTCAGCCTTGCTGCTGCTGCATAGCCAGTTTGGGAAGCAGAGAGATAAAGAGGTATAAAAGTAAAGGAAGGAGTTACTTACATGAACCAAAAGTGCAAACTGCCTAGATTAGAGAATATTTATGGTGGAGTTGTCTCCAGTCTGCAGACAACAATTATTTATTATTGTAAGTAATCTATTCTTGGCAAAGGAACAGCCTGCAGACAAGACAAGGACACTGAACGCACCCCAGTTCTTTACTTGAAGCAGCACATTACCATTCCCAAACATGGGCAGAAACTCTTCCAGCTCATGCTTTGGGACAGCAGCTGCTGTCTGCCCACTTTCTACCTCTAAGAGCGAAGGTCGGGGATGTGCCAGAGCTGGGGACCTCTCTGCCATATCACATCTACAGCGTGGGAACACAAGGGCTAAGGAGTCACAGTCCGTGGATGGTGTTCACATCACTAGGTTTGGCTAGATTTTGTGAATGAGCAAAGAATTGAAATGAAAAAAACTAAGCAAAATATGTCAGAATACATGGGAAGTTATTTCAAACTGCATTTGCATATATATTCTTACTCTTAAAATACACTTTGAGAATGAACTAGATAAGCAGTTGGGTTTTTGTTAAGCTTTCATCAACTTCTCCCAAGTATTCTTCACTGAAGCCCTTTTGGATGAATAAACAGTAAGTTGGAAGTATTTCACCTGATGATATTTATGCATCCTTAGTTCCTGGTACAAAATCTGATGGATGAATCATTACCAAACCATAACAGCTAAGTGGCAATGCTAAAAAGACAACTGCCTTTATTGATCCTACTGTTCTTCTCCAGACTACGGGAACAAAAAGCACTTAAATCATGTTTGCTAACACATTAATATCCTTTAAGCAGCTGTTATAACCTCATGTAGACAAAGAAAATCATATTGGAAAAAATATAATGTGGTCATGATCAATTAGGCAACAGATTTACACTCTGGAGGTTCAGGGCCAGACGCTTCCTAATTTAACATAACTCTCATAATTTCACAGAGAAAGGAACATGATAGCAAGAAGTATCAATATGGTGAAACAAATTTATTTTATAATGACAAAGTCCCTCTTATGTCAGCTAAACTGACAATCATGTCAGTCAGAGATGCAGGACCAAAGACAACATTCCTCTGAATATCTGGGCAAGCTGTCAATACTTTCAGCCCTAATGTCTCTACTTTCAAATGTAGATACTAACAGCTTTCAAATGTGACTGTCAAATACTAATTTCTGTTCCTACACTTGGCATGTAGACCAACAATTAAGGATGTTTTCCAAAGATCACCTAAGTCAGCAGTGATTCCTAGTGGTCATCTGGAAGAAAAAATAATCCCATTTAATGAATCAGACCTCACTAAGAATGAACATAATTTGAACTGATAACATGAATCGCACTCCTTTTCCCTACATTAAGAAATATCAGCAAGAAATTCTTGAAAAAAAGACCATAATGCATTTCCATATGATTTATTTAAAACAGATCCTTCAACTAGCTTTGCTTATAAGGATTAATTAGTAACTTACTTTGAAGGTGAAATGTCTGGTAATAGATATTATTAATTGCTATAGCTAAAAATTTATTGTCTCATTCATGTAATACAGCATGTCTATTTTTAGTTCTTAGAAGAAGAAAAATGTTATTTATACTGTGATGGATTCAAGCAAGATGTAATTCCGATTATATTGTAAAATATGCCTATTATAGGGCATCTCTCCTTCCTTTAATTTGAGGGCAAGGTTTACACTGCTTTTAGCAGTGTGGGTTTGAGTCTTAGATGAAAATGGCTTTCCAGTGGAATTTCAAATGATGTTAGGTTTCAGGCTTTTTGAATTATCTGTGCAGCTTTTGTTTGATGTCTTTTTATACATTTTTAAAAGAGAGTCTTTGAAATCTGTACATGCCTGAAATCTTTGTATCTGTCATCTTATTTTTGTAATTTCTTATCTTTTAGATCAGGATTTTTTTTATTTGTTTTTTTTTTTTTTTTAATGAAAGAGTCTTCCAATCTTAGCAGAAAAAAATAAAAGGGGAGTAAAATAAACCCCACAGTTCACCATAAGCTGCCACTACCACTAACTTTTCCATTTCATCCCACTTTCTCTTTTTCCTTATTTACGTATATGGAAATATGCAAGTGTTTTGGTTTTTAAATATTCAACTATTATGTGGGCCATCCTGTAGTATGTTACGGATCACCAGTAATTTGTATTTTATGTCTGATTACCTTCCCTTTAGAAATGTTGACTAAAAAGTGAAACATAAATCTCTCTTGCAATGGACAGATGATAATGAAACAAAGATAAAAGAAAATTATCAGTGACAATACATCAGTAGTGTGTTAGATATTTCTGTCAATAAGAAAACAAGATTTTGTTGCTATTTGTTAGCATTTCTATCTTACAGGCTGCCAAAGAACAAGTTCTACCACTGCAATTCTGTCTCCCACTTGTAATATTAATCTTTCATTATCCTCTTTGAGAAACTTCCTTTTTTGTCACAATTGACTGCCATGCCAGATGCAGAGAAATACTTACCCTGGGAAGAACTTTATGATTAAGAGATGTGGGCAGGTTTAAAATCCTAAAGGGAAGCTATGTGTATTGTAGTGTGTGGGTTATTGATCTGTGGAAATAATAAGATACAAAACCTTTGGACAAAGCAGTTAAACTAAGAACTGTTCAACTCGACTTCAATTTGTTATTCCACACTATTGGAACTGTGTGGGAAAATAAATCCCCTATAGTGTGGGAAAAAAAATCCCCTTCCAAAAAGAAGCATAAAATTCAGAGATTTTTCATTCAGAAATACCTTCAGGAAAAACCCTTCAGAAATTTTAAAGTAACCTGTACATAAAAATGGCTACATACAGTTTTTTTGAAAAAAACCCCCACCCTAAAATATCCAGGATGTCTTTATTTTATAAATATAAACAATATAAATAATATAAATAAATACAATATATTTCTTTGTATATAGCATATATTATTATCTATAAATTTATATATATGAATTGGTCATACGAATTCCTATTTTTTATATAGGTGCTATACTATTGCCTTATTTTTGGATCTCATCCAACATAATAAGCATTTTTTCAAATGTTGTCTTCTTGGTTTTTCAGCCCAGTGTTTTAATGGATGCAAATGTGGCATTAATAGCTCACAAATGATTAATGGATAATATTTCAAGATATAAATAACAAAAGCAATTAAAAAAGCCATGATAGATTGTCTTTTTCATAAACGAAACTACTTTTGCTTTATGCACTATGCATTACCAATTAAAAAGCTGATTTTACATTGGGAAAAACTTGATATAAACTGAAATATATCAGAAAAAATCAACTGAAATAATGCAATTGACGATACAAAATTATTTGAATGCATTTTAAAACACACAGAGGATTCCATGCAGAAGGGTTAATAAATCTAATTTGATGATATGCACCTTACTGACATTAGAATTAAGTCAATAAACAAACTGGAAGGATGCTAGGAAAGAATATTGACTCTAAAATTATGAAGTCTCTGGCTCCTCCTTGTTACATCCTGAAGGATGTAGTGAAGGACGTTTCTGAAGGAATCAAATCACTCTCAGTTCTAAGCAATGCTCGGCCGTCTTACAGCAAGTCCAGGCCTGCCTGGTAGAGTCATAGCCAATTTATTTAGTGTAAAAGCAAGTCAGAATAAAGATCATAAAACTCTGACATCCTATGGAAGCTCTCACAGTTGAAGTCAAAAGAAAGATTTAAGCAGATAAGTGTTGTGTGCTTTTCCATACCCTTGAATCTGCCCAATTCTGTAACAGTCACTGTTCCATACGACTGGTATATGAGTAATGGGACAATTAATTACACATAATTTCCCAAATACTTTTATACAGCAAGGAAGTTTGATAGTTAGACAGATAGAAAGTTGCTCGAGTTATTCCTTGAGCCGTCCACAGGTAGTGAGAGTCACCCACAGACTGCTAGAAGTGTTGCACTGCCATACTATGAGCAGTGTGCTCCCATGGGCCAAACCAAGCCAAACATATTTCGGGCTCTGAATCTGAAAAAATGCCCAGTCACCCCTTCTGTGAGATTTGTAATTTGTTTGATGCAAAGTACCTGAAAAGTGCCAAAAAGGTCAGAGTAAGCAGCAGCAGCAGCAGGAGGCTCCTGGGATGAGATTTACCTGCCAAATGTAAATTAGTGCATGCCAGTGAATGTAAAGGAAGAAGTTTCTTTCCTCTCTGAGATGGTGTAGTTGTCCCCTACCTTGCCAAACCCTGCCTTCCCAAACTGCCCTTTCATTAAGAGGTCTCGTTACCTTGTTTAGAGGTTAAAAATGACACCCATCATACTAAGCCACTTGTCAGGGCTTGAAAAGACTGACAGTGTGATCATCCGGGTGAGGACAGATGTACAATTCTCAGCTTGCCCCTGTCCCTTGGCATCCTCCCAGAGCAAACCAAGATGTGTGGGGACTGTAGTTGGGTGGGCCACACTGTGGTCCAAGTGAGGGGGCAAGTCATACTTGCCAGATGCCCAGCTTAAAAGGACACATCATTTCTTACCTCAGCCCAGCCTGGGACACCCATCCCAAAGAAGGGATGGTTTGCAGACTCTGGTTTCTCCCATACTTTACACAGGGAGACCCTAAAGCTCTGTGACAACTATTACAGAAATGTTCTGTTCCTTTGAATCCCTTATGGTTTAGATGTGTCGCTCTGCTTTCGAATATGCAGCAATCTGCTACTTCTGTGGTGGATTGTGCAGCTAAAAACTCTTCCTGGCTGTTGATGAATGACCTTCTTTATAGCCATTTCCTCATCTTTTGATGAAAGCTTTCATGAGAATAGATAAATATTGTACTATTTTATTTTCTTGATGCAATCTTTGTTACACGAATGAGGCAGTAACTTCTAGTGTCTTGTGCCCTCTGTGAATTATAGAAATCTGTTGTTAAGTTTCTGACCTTTTCAGTGGGTTATGTTTCCAATAGAAGGCCATTCCGCTCTATTTTATCAGCTTCACTTAATTTGTGGGGAAGGGACAGGCATGTTCAAGTTGAAAGTACTTGCTCTTTTGTGCTTACAGGATGGTTTTTCGTGAGTGATGTTCAGCAATAACATCCTGATGCTTTAGCAGATGAGAAAATGGAAGATTGTGCAAGCAGAACTATGTTCCCACAGCAACAACTGGATGCGGCACATACCTACTGTGGGTTTGTTAATAAGCTGAGACAGGTAACCCTGCACTTCTTTCTGGATGAAAATACAAATATATGCACATGTTTTCTCATAGAAATATAATCAGTGGTTGCATTATATTTGTGTATATTTAAGTAGCAACAACATCATAAATAACAAACAACAACATTTCAACAGCAGCCACATAAATAACAAACAACACAATTTTAAGACCTAGTCCTTAGAGTCCCTTATCTTAACCAAAGAATGACATTTCTGACTTAAAGAAGTAACTTCAAAAATGACTAGTACTAGTTCCTTAATAACACTATTAATTAAGGGCTTAATTTGGTGTAGTTTGCTCAGATCTAAACCTGAATCACAAGTTGAGATAAAATACACCATATGGTGATCTTCAGATGTGAGTCTCATAGTTGGTATCTAACATACATTGAGGGTTGGACCGGATGATATCCAGAGGTCTCTTCCAACCCCAAGCATTCTGGAATTCTCTGAAAGCTCTTTTCTAATACTAAAAAGAATTTCTTGTCTATTGATTAGAATAGGGACTAATGTTAATAATTAAAGTGCTAATAAACTAATTATTTAATTATAATGCTTTTACTCTTCTGCTTGAAATAATTCAATTTTTCATTTAACAGAAGTTCATGTTGAATACAAGATATGAGGTTTAGAGATATTTAGTTCATGTTGAATATAAGATATGAGATTTATAGGTTTACGTTCATTAACACTATAGAAAATAGTAGGTAAACTACCAGAAATCACAGTCTGTGGTTCTTATCCTCCTCAGTATGTGTTTGATAAGAGTTTGCACAGAGAAGTCCACCTAACTCCTAAAATAAGCCACAGAACAGAAAAGCGAGCTCATAATTTTTTATTCTATTTGTAGAGTTTAGCACTTGCAACTAACCACTCACCCCAAATCAACCTCTGTGCTGCTTATTTATTTTTAGCCACTGCACAATTAACACTCCTTTAAATATTACACCTGCAGTGCTTTTTCCTTTCAATCTGTTGCTGGGTCTTTCAGTCTCCCTGTACATTAAACAAGCATGCTCCAGAATTTCTTTTTCTCTTTTTTTTCTTTATTCGAGTTTTTGATAACAGTTATTGACAACAGTATAAGGCTAAAGACTACTTTTTATTTTCAAAATATGTATGGAAGGAATTCTCAAGCATGCATAATTACACAGCCAGTGTACTAGAAAAGAACAAGCAGACAACGATATTTTGCTTCCCTGAACTCCAGATATCTGTGGAAAGATAGGCTAGATTTGTATTTGTATATTCTTTCTAGATTTTTCTTTAATAAAATACATGTAATATTTTCTGGCACTGATTCTCAGCTTTCCACAGGAAATCTAAAGCATAAGCAATCTTACCCTATGGTGGTACTTTCATGTAGCACTTCTGTGGTTAATCCTATAGAGGTGGAGTGTGGGTTTTTGGACAGTACTACCTCATTTACAGCTCAAGCATTTTATTTAGATAATCCACCTGTTGTGGTTTTAAGTAACCAGAGTTTTTTATTAGCTGGGGGGCGGCTAGGAGAGAGGCTTCTTTAAGAAGCTGCTAGAGTTTTTCTCTGCTCTAAGCTAGCCAAGGTCAGGCAACAACGCCTCTGTGATAACATATTTAAGAAGGAGTAGAGAAAGAAAGTCTGCGCAGAACATCATGGCCGCTTAAGAGACAGGAGGGTGCGGAGCTTGATTAGCACCAAGGTCAGAGAGAGGAGAAAGAGAAGATGCCTTNATTCTCTATCATCCCTCTTCCCTGTCACTGAAACACGATTTTTGATAATTTTTAGGGTGTCAATCTTGTGACTTCTTTTGAGTTCCCCCCAACACCTCTACACCCTTTCTCTGGGGATGTTCCTGCTGGGGACCCCACATAGGGCAGATGGGTTTCCACTTTCCTTGTGGAAAACTCCACTGTAGCACTTTCAGACCAGCCTTGCCCTGGAACTGAACCTGCTTTGCTTGGATAAAGAGGCTCCCTGTACCTAGGCCTAGTTAGACTCTGTTCTGCTTGCACTCAGAGCTGGGCAGGTGTAAACAGTTCTGACCTGGAAGCTGTGTAAGCTGTGGCTAGTGCAGCACTCGACTTGGCTAATGCACCTACCTGTGGCTGTTGGGCTGGCTGTGGATGTGGAGGTGTTTGGCCAGCAGGGCACACAGGTAGAGTGCTCACATCAGCCTGCTCAAGTCCACACAGACACACCTTGAGTAAAGCCCATCTGGAGGGAAAACCATATCGATATTTATTTAAAGGTTGTTGAACCAAGCTCTGAGCCCACAGTGTTAGCTGCTAATATTATTTCCCCAGTCTACAGCTTTAGGAAAGACCTTTACAGGAAAATTTGCTTCACACATGCTTTAATTCCTTGTAAACCAAAAGCAAACAGTTTAATCCTTACTGGCATTACTTGTGCTTTATTTGTCAGAGGGAAACAGAGAGGTACAATTAACTGTCATGTTTTGTGTGGACAACTGGCTCACAGAGAAATAAAATAAATAAGAGAGAAAGTGAAACTTAAGGCCTGATGGTGTCCCATAACACATCCCAGACAAAAACTTTTATTTTTAAATAAAAAGGTCTTTCTTTCCTGTCACCAACCCTTTTTTCCCCCTTGCTTAAGTAACTTCAATTTGAACCTTAAAAATTACATTTGAAACTGCTTACAAATTACTGTAATGAAGCAAGTGAAATAAATCACACCTCTCCTATAAGTCTGTCAGAGTTGGTTTTTTTCTTTAAACATCAAAATCTCCTATTTTCTACACACCAGATGGCAATGTCTTCAGACAACTTCCAGCCTTATAATGACAGAGCATTGTGGTGTTACATGTACCCTTGATTTAAATCCCAAACAGTCTGGGTTTTATTCAGATCACCAGAAAAGGATGTTCCAGTAGAGAAACAGCCAGACAACTGCCTCACATCTTTAAATCTGGAGACTGTTACAACATATGCCACAGCCAGCTTGGACTGCTGCTGAGAGAGGTGGCCAAGTTCCTAGTTCTCTGCAGGGAGTTATTGCACCAGGCAATTAGACATAAGAAAAAAATTTTTTACTGTATTTATGTAAAAATGAGGAACAATTTATCATCTTTCAGGCTTAGGCTTTTATTCAGGCCTAATTATCAATGGTACAAATGAGTATTAAGAGGCTGTCATGAATTTGAGTGTCTGTCAGACATGAGAAAACAAAAGGGGTAGGAAAAAATGAAAAAGAAACTTTTCTATTTCTGAACTTGATTCAGTGCATTATGAACATCACAGCAGGTTCCCTCTTGAGCAAGCCATGACTCACCTCCCTTGCCCACACCTACTGCCTCTCCCCTGCATGACATTAAATAAGCATCTGCAAAAGTGTCTAGTTGCTAACAGAAATTCAATTCATCATATAGAAGAGTGAAAAGAAATATCAATCTTTTTAAGCTTTTGTGTTTCTTCTTCCAGCCCCCACCACCTCTTTTTTTGGCTCTTAATTTGAATAGATTTGCATTTGGGGACCTTTCAAGAAAGATAAATTGAATTAGGTGCCCACATCTGATTGGCATTCATCACACTGGTTTGAAAATTGCCACAAAAGACTTTGAAGAAATCAGTACATCTGATTATTTTTTGACACATTAGGGTTTTTTTTTACAACCTTTTCTCATGCTCCAATGAAAGACTGTCGCGGGACGGTCGGCGATGGAAGAGACGGGGCTGTATATCCACAAAAGACTTTCTCCTCTTGACTTCTGGATTATCTTTCATCATCTTCTATTACTTTCTCTTCTGTTGCGGGCTCCCAAATATGATTTTTAAATTTCTGGTTTACTTTGGCTATATCAATCTTCACCACATAACTATCTGTAACTGTTTAGTACTAAGTTATGTAACTCCTGCTGTTAAACATGAACACCTTATTTTTAGGTGTCAATTTTTATCTCCAAGGTTTGGGAGCTTGTCACATGTTTTTAAAACAGAAGAGTTCTCTTTTTGATAGCAGAGGCAAATCTGCTGCCTCTTTGACAGACAAAGTGGGAATTAGAAGCATGTGCAGACACAAGTGGAGACCTGAGTCATATCCTAGGCCACTAACAGATTACTGCAAATAGTGAGCACTCTATGGACAATGGGTAGAAGATGTCAAGAAGAACAGGACACTTCAGAAAAGCTCAGAGAAAACCACTTGTAGGAAAGAAATTACAGATGTGCTTACATAATTAGGAGCCAAGAGATGTGTTGTTTGAAGTCCTACCACTGAGAGTAACTTTAGAGTCCTTGATAAAGAAGACAACCTGGAGAAAGTGTAATGTCAGACCACATATCCAAGGAAGGGGAACTCTTGTTTAACTTGTGTGTGTGTGTATAAGGTATTTGTGACACCATAACTAAAGTGAGGTGGCAATGTTCTTGGGTGGGATGAGCACTTAGTTCCTTGTACCATTACCCAAGGCACCAGTCATTCATTGTAGTGGGGCTGAGGAGAACAGCATCACAGGCTATCCCTCTCACCTTCTCCAAAAGGAAAGGCATTTTAATGCTTTCATTAATACACATTTAATACATTCATTAGATATGAGAACCATCCAAATTTCCTGTCCTTCTCATGTCCCCCGCACACCCACCCTATTCCTACCCCTTGTTTTGCCATCCAAAATTTCTAAAGTCTTCTCTTCCATTTAGAAGACACAGCTGTTTCCTATGGAGGAATACACACATGAACTAAATTAGAAAAAATATGACTTCAAGAGTCATTAGAATCTTCAAAAGACATCTCAATTACTTCTTTAGTGAAGAAAGCAAAGGGAATAGCACGAAGAAAATAAGTGAATTAAAACGAGGAAATCAAAGAGAAATCAGCCTAGTGTAATCCCTGTGGTCTTTCTTTACTTGTTTGTTATTACTTCTAAGCAAGTGTATTTGAACCATTTCTGTCTATTGTAATTCTTCAATGATATTCCATTAGGATGTGAGAAACCATCCATTTAGGCATGAAGAGTATGTTTCATTTAATTTCACTTCATTATTTAGTACATTTGGAAGATATTTATCACGATTAATCTCAAGAGAAAGAAAATGAATTAGATACCTTTGGTGTAAATCAGCTTTGTAGATGATGAACTCAACAGTTTTGTCTGGCTAATTACAATGGCAAGTTGGCCACAACATGAATCCTCCTTTACAAAACCTGTATTTAAAACTCTATTCTTCTTCAGTGCTTTAAATTTAAATATACACTTAAATTTACACATCTAATTTCTGAAGCATGAACTTCAGCACTGCTTAGAAGGATGACAGATCTAAGTATGTTGAAGTGCCTTTCTGAAGTCTAATTTTTTAATATTATAGTGGCCATCATTCTACTCTCCAACCACATACAGTTTGTTATAGTCTGGAGGTCTGACTCCTTATACTTCTTTAAAAAGTTTTTTTTAGTCTTACTTTTTGCAGTATCTAAGGACATAGTTTGACTGGCATTGCTTGCACCGGAGTCCCCACTTCACAAAGACACAGCCTATATCCTTCCAGGGTCCCCACCACAAAATCTAATTTGGAGCTGACTTGGATTATTTGCATCATTTGCAGTGATGTTCCATGACTGCATCTGTCTTGAAATTAGTGCTGGCACTTTGAGCCCAGTTTGCTGCCAGGTGAGTGAAAGCAGAGTAAACACTCACAGCTCGACCACTTATGCCTGACCTTAATGAACTTAGTATTTCACACTAATGGCAGATCTTAATGTACAGTTTGGTTTATTTATGGGAACCAGTACCTAAATCATGGATTATGCATGCCTCTCATTTTAAATGAGGCCTAAAATGGTGTGAACCCCACACTTCAGTTGTAACAGATCTTCAGCAGGTGTTGAGATGAGAAAGTCCATGAAATTATATGACATTTACTCTGACCAGGGATTTAATCTGAATCCTCCTTAAAATATAGCACAGGTGCCTTTCTTGCCTGATGCTTGGGAGACTAGAACTGTTCTGTATACTAAAGGCCATTTTCATTAATTTTATATTATCCTGCATTGGGATGAAATATTGTGGACAATATAAGTGAATTTTTTTTCCCAGCTTCAATTTCATCCCAAAACAATATTTACCACAACAAATAATGTGACATACAGCTGGCTTCATCAAAGATAAGCAGTTTTTGATATTAAGGTTACAAGCAAATTTATTCCTTGCCTGTCTATAATATATTCTCCAGGGAATATCCTTTATTTACCCCTTGCCAAATAAAAAATTTCAATGTTGTGAAAAGGTTTTGCCTTACTTTTCCTCTTCTCATTCATCCCATTAATTGGAACTGAAAGTCCAGGGTAGGCCAGAATGGCTGCTTAACAGATTGACCAGTGGCCAACTTTTATCTGGAACAAAAACCTTTACCAACAACTTGATAGTAATAACTGTGCTTATAATTCCTTTGAACCAGTACACCATTCCAAAATGCAGGATCCCAATTTTAATTAAAAATTACTTAAACAATGTCTAAATTGGCCAGATAGACCGAATCCCTAATGTGAAGTGTTCTTTGTGGTTAATGAACCATTCCCCTGACAGTAAAAGCTTGGTACAAAATCACTGGTGTTCATAATGTGGTCCAATAATAACACTGTTCATTATTATGATGATTATTTCTTGCTACAGTACAGCTTAAGGGGAAAGATGATTCATTAACAAATTCCCATTATTTTTCCTAATTCTGATAATTACTGCCTTTCCATTTTGTACCAGCATGATGTCTAGATTCAAAGGTTAAGCAACCAGCCCTAAATATCTGGTGGTCCTACCGCACACCTCAGGATATTGTATCCATGGAAATTTAAAAATGACACAGAGTTGTTCTATCAGTCCCTGAGGTTTTCTGTATGAAATATGGACTGAGTTTATTATATATTACATCAAAGCCGATGCTAGAACTTTGTAGTTTTCACTCCTGGGATAATTATTAATGCAAAAGGCTTGAAAATAACACAGAGAAATGAGAGCAAAGGGACATCTTTTCTGTGGAGATATTCAGCTTTTCTAAGAATCGTAAAATAGTTTAGGTTGGACCTTTAGGATCATCACATTCAACCATTAACCCAGCACTGCTGAGTTCACCACTAAGCCATGTCTCTAAATGTCACAGCTACAAGTCTTTCAAATACCTCCAGAGATGGTGACTCCACCCCTTCCCTGGGCAGTTTGTTCTGATGCCTGACAATCTTTTCAGTGAATAAAATTTTCCTAATATTCAACCTAAACATCTAGGTGCAGCTTGAGGCCATATCCTATTGTCCTATCACTTGCTACTTGGGAGAAGAGATCGTCCACCACCTGCCTACAACCAGGTATAGAGAGTAATTCATGTAGGTGTAGAGACTGATAAGGTTCCCCCGGAGCCTCCTTCTTCTAGGTTAAGCAACCTCAGACACTGACCTAACTATATATGTGATTTTAGCCATGGACAAATATGTGTGTAACCAGTAAAACAGGTGATTAAAAAAACTCTTTAAATTGTTTATGCAATAACTTGACCAGTGTATGAGGACATACTGCCTCGTGCTGAATATAGGCAGTAGGAGGCTACATTCCACAAAAGTTTGTTGCATAGAATCTTCCTTTACTGCACTTTTGATCAAGTTAATTCAAATGATCATCAAACTGCCTTAAATCCAAGGATCTTTTGATATGTGATGTGCTTTGAATAGATGCATACATAAAGTACCATGTCTTAGTAAGTGTTTACAGTGCAGTAACAGGAAAGCAGTGTGTGGTTATGAACAGTATTTCCAAAACAATAAATCAGATACTACAAAAAAGATGGAGCACAGGTGAAAATGGACAAATTGTTTTGGACTAAGAGACCTTCTTGCCTAAGGATCTGTCCTCTATAGCAGCCAACAGTGAACGCCTAGAGTCACATCTTTACAATTTGCTAGTTTTCTTCAGAAACTATAATCAACAATGTTTAGTTTTCAAAATAATATGCATATCTCCTGCCAAAATCTTTAATCTAACAACTCCATTAAACAAGGTTTCTTCCCACTCTTATGAAACATGAAGTGCCCTGTTTACAAGTTTAATCTGAACCGTCCAGCAAAAGGATTCACTTGCAAAGCTGTCACATGCAAAAAAATTACACAACTGTCTGTATTTACTTCAACAAATTCCTAATCTCATGGACGATATGTTTTAGAGATTCTTAGGGGCATAAAGAAATGCCATCTATGGCAGGAAACCTATTGATGGTGACACGAAAATATAACATAAAGCTGAGTAAAAGTAAAGTGTGGCTGTGTGAGTTCAACTGTGAAATCACAAAGCAGCTAGGTCTAGGTAACAGCTCCAGCTCTCTTTCTCATATATGCCACTGGCTATCACCACATGCTGTATATAAACCAAGATATTGGCAAAAGATAGCTCAAAAAGTAATTAGCTTGTATTTCAGAAATAATATAGAGCAGAAGACTACCCTGGACTGGAGTGCTGAGCATCTTCAACTTCTTTGGCTTCAGGCAGGAGAGAAGGAAGCATAGTGCTAGCAGGCAGCCAGTGCAAGGTCTTGATCTAAAGCATTTTGTGTAAATGTGACTCTCAACTTCAAGACATTAAGCAGTATGTATGGTTCAGTATATGTATTATCTATGGCCCTGAGGCTCAGTATTGACACCCTTAAGATAAAGTCTTACAAATTAAATAAAGTAATGAGATATGATGGACACATAAAACCTTCCATGGACATAAAACAGTGAAAAAAATCTTGATCTGATATAATTAACATCACGATTCAAAGACACTTTGGAGCTACTTGATGGGAAAATAGAAATTGGCATGTCACACCTCTATTATCTCTATTGTCTCTAAACCTGCAAAATCCTGCCCAATACCAGTGAGGTATCTCTGGCTACATCTGTGCAAGACTGCACAGGCCATAAGCTCCCTTTTCAACCTTTCCCTGTCTCACAATGCTGGACTCTGGTTTAGATCCCAGACATACAGACGGTAGACACACAGCTTGCTGGAGCACTACTCAGCCATGATGTTTCTTCCCAGAATGAAAATTCTTCTGGAATGTTATCTTGCCATGCTGATTAAACCCAATGTCTAAATGCTTGATGTCTTTCCCTAATGCAGAATGGATTGCATTGCTGCCTCTGGAGTCTGCTGAGAAGGTAAAATTTGAACATGAGTAATGTCAGATCAGAAATCAGGTAAGGATAGAAGAATGAGGAGTTTTCAAGATGGATACCTGGACAGAGAATAGAAGGTGAAAGACATTTTGTAGAAACTGCCATAAGCAAACATTAAAGTGGATGCATTACTGATGCCAGTCCCTTAGTTTTCCATTTCTGCACCATGGAGTTGATCACAACCAGATCTGGACATCTAAACTCTCTCCTGGAGTCACCTAACAGTGGCTAGTGAGGCAAAGAACTTTATTCATTTCTTCTATAGAGGAAGAACCCAAGCAGTAAACAGTAAGAGACTAACTGCCTAATATGACCAAAAAAAAAAAAAAGAAAAATATGAAAAAAAAAAGAAAATATGAAGAAAAAAGAAATATGGGGCAACACCAGAAGCCCAGCCTAGAATCTGAACATTCAGCTTAATGCCTTAACCACCAAAGTTGTTTTCTTCAGAGAGCTCTAAACTGCACAAGAGTCCAAATGGTGGGCTTTTCTTTGGCATTCCTTACCCTAAAATGTCATGGTTTGTTCTTTTAAAATTCCAGGTGGGAAGCTTTTTTATTATTTTTTTTTTAATCTGAAATATCACAAAATCTTCTATCTCCTCACCAACTTTATGAATATCTGTCCCAGCAACAGCCCACAGAATAACTAAGATCCTTCTTCCAGTAGACATAGCAAGAAATTTCCAATATTCTGCCTGTCTTCTATCATTGTGACCAAGACAAAAAAACCCCCACAAAAAAATAGGCCTTTTGAATGCTAAATATTATGATATACTGGTATACTGGGAGGCAACTGGTCAGACTGTCAGCAGCCTGGCTCCACACCTCTCTACCACTGCAGTAGCTTATTGAAGTATCTTTTTGGTCTTTGGAGGGCTGATAAAAGTCCAGCTGGATCCACTTGATCTATCTGGCATAATCAGGACTCCATGGTAGCTTCTTTGAAACATACGAACATGTTTTCAGTGTACCAAGACAGAGCAGCAATATGTCAGTGTGTTAAACTTAATTCGAGCCTGAATTTAATTGACAACTCCGCTTGCCTTATTAAGACTTCAGGATTCAAATCTTTTCCTTATTTTGTTGAAGCAAGTGTAGTATTATTGCCATTATGAGCACAAAGCTCATGCATTGATCTTTTCCAGCTCCATTTAAGTTAATGGAAAACTTACTATTAATTCGGTTACTATTAATTCTCTTGTGAAGAGAAATTAATTCTCTTCCTTCAATTTTTTAAAAAAATGCTATAATATGTTCAGGGCAAAGCCCTACTCTCATTTTTTCTGATCATGTATTCATTGCCTGTAAAACCCAAAGCTTATTGGTGGACCATAATATAGACTCAGCAATTCACAAATAAGTCTATAAAATGGCCTATACATTTGTCTTTCCTTGATGGTAAATGTTTTTGCCAGTGGCATTGTAAATACAATTTCAGTGGGTAACTAAGAAACACATAGTATGTGTTAGAACTAATAACTTATGACTTGTTATTTGAATACTACTGTTAGGGCACATTTTAGACATAATTATGTCTAACAATTTCCTACAATTCAGTACAGTGTTTTTCTGTAATAGAGTCTCTTATCTCCCAGTTGCCTGGAGGGAAAAGTTTTGAGGGGAGAACACTTAGAAGAAAGGCTTATAGAAACACGTTCTTGCAAGTGTGCTGGTTTTGGCTGGGGTAGAGTTAGTTTTCTTCACGTATCTTGTATGGGGCTGTGTTTTGGGTTTGGGCTGGAAGCAGTGTTGATAATACAACAAAAGATGTTTCAGTTATTGCTGAGCGGTGCTCACACAGAGCCAAGGCCTTTCCTGCTCTTCACACCACCCCACCAGTAAGGAGGCTGGGGCAGCACAAGAAGCTGGGAGGAGACATAGCCTGGACAGCTGATCCCAACTGACCCCAGGGATATTCCATACCCAACATGCTCAGCACATAAAGGTGGGGGGAGAAGAAGGAAAGGGGACATGTTCAGTATTGATGGCATTTGTCTTCCCAAGTCACCATTACTTGTATTGGAGCCTGGCTGTCCTGGGGACAGTCGAATACCTGCCTGCCCATGGAAACCAGTGAATGAATTCCTTGTTTTGGTTTGGTTGTGTGTGTGGATTTTGTTCTATTAACCTGTCTCCAACCTAGGAGTTTTCTCACTTTTCCTCTTTTGATTCTCTCCCACATCCCACCAGGGTAGGGGAGTGAATAAGCAGCTGTGTGGGGCTGAGATGTCAGCCGAGGTTAAAACACCTCAAGGAATGTAATTTTGCCTTCTTTTCCAGTGTGTATGTGAAATGTGGATAAAATTCAACAGGAGTACTGGTGGTAGAAGCAGCTTTGGCGAGATAAAGGGAGATTTTCTTCTGACAGTGAAATATCACATTTTGCAAGGAATGGATTTTTATCCATACTGACATCTGAACACAACAAAGAAATCTGATCGAACTTCAGAAATGAAAAGCAGAAGCATGTGTATCCCTAGGGTCAGACAGGGAAAACAACATGTAAAGTGTCAGGTGGGAGTAAAACATGTAGGATATTCTGGTAATATCAATCACAAGAATTGCAATAGGAGAAGCAGGAAATCTTTCTCGACAGTGCATTAAAGGTTAATTTTTCAATCTGCCCACCACTCTCTGCAAGCTGATGGGATATAGCACTAGAATGCCTCCATTTCTTTCTGCCCTTGGGACATAGCAACCAACATGAATTCTTTGCTTGGCACATAAGAACTGTGAAGGCTGTTGCACAGTGGAACATTCTCCATAAAAACTGAGAGACAGACATGAAGATAAGGCATCTTACATCTGGCTATACAGTCAGACTCAGAGGAGTATGCAAACACACATGGAGAAAGATTGCAAAGACTTTGGAACAAAAGAGAAATTCTGTGGGAACCAGAGAGGAACTTTAGCCATGTAATACAGGCTTCACCCTGCAAAAATAATGGCACTATTTTGACCCTATATCTTGATAAAGGCACTGGTCTCGCTCAATCCACATCTAAATATAATTTAATCTAATTGATGATGTTTCAGTCTCTTCATTAATACTCCACACTGAGACAGTGATGGCGGAAGGAGAATTACTAGCATTGTTATTCACTGAAATGGAGAGGAATGTTTGGGCAGAAAAGAAAAAAAGTAAATGAATAATGCTGCAAGAATGAAGAAGGTATGCAAAGGGACAGCTGAAAGAGAAATCACAGCTATAGACTGCCACAGCACCAGACTGAAAGAAGCAAATTTGGATTATGCCACACAACACTTTCAAAATTATGGTTTTTAAAGCAAAACTGCTTTGGCTTCTTTTCTTCACCCTCACGCACTGCTTCTTTGCAGCCAAGCCTGAAAAAAGAAATGCAGGCAAAGCCACAGCAGGACATTTATACATGTGACTAGAACTGTTTCTTGCAGAAAAATTAAGTTTCAGTTGTCTGAAGTTATTGTGAATTCATGCTGAAGTATGGCTAAACATCTGAATCAAAATACATTTAAATATTTTTGTTCTTATATAAAAATTCATTTTGACATTTTCAAAGTCATGTATTTTGATACTCTATTTTGAAACAATATTGTTTTAAAATGTGCTTAGATTCAAAATGATAAGAAGAAAAAGGAAGAACTAAAACATATAAAGAATTTTGAGGTGGAAAAAGTAATTATATTGATGAATTTGTAATTATTTTGTTTCAATCAACTTGTATCACTTGTCCCATCAGTTTAAACTCTGTTTTATTAAATAATTTTCCCAGACGTGGCTATGTCAAAGGACTGTATGCTTCACACTAAGCAATTACATGTGAAGAGAGATTGTAATTTGAATGAGAAAATTAAAAAGATCCAATCATGACTGCTTCTGCTGCTCTGCTTACAGACAGCCAAGAGAAAATGGAACCTAGATCTCTAGTCTTGAATAATTTCACTGTGAAATAGAAGATTTATTTCAGAATATCCAAGTGCTCATGGTTCTAAAATGCTATAACCCTTAGGGATTAAACCAACAAGAAAAGAGTGAGGGAAAGAAGATTAAAAGTTAAGACCACTTTGATTATTTCTTTGTGATCAGATGGAAATTGCCCTGTACTGAATGCATATACTTTAATTGTAGTGGTCTTTTGGACATTTAAAAACTCGAGACTTAATTTTACTTTTATCTCTGCTGTGGAGATGACATTATTTTATGGTACTTTTCATTTTTTGCTAAGGAGAGGGACCTGGCTGGGATCTATCTTTGATGAAATGTGTTCATTTAAATGTGATGAATAGTTCCTATTCAATGATGTTCATCAGAAGAGCATAGTTAAGTTAGGACCTTTCTACTCACTTCTGGGTAGGCAAATCTTCAAAAGAAAGACAGAAGTGAATAGTCTAAGGTCACTATCACAATAATCATATCCTTTCCAGTCCATTTGACTGGACCACAACATAGGAATTTCTAGGCTGAAGACTCAGCATATTTTTCTGTATGTCCCTTCCCCCCAAGAGGACATGAAACTGTAAAAGTTGAAATTGTTATCATTATAATTGTTATTATTACAATAAGTAATATATAGTGCAAAGAAATCCATCACATAGTAGATGAGGAAAAGCAGTTTTCCCATCCATAACATCTTTGATGATCGTATTGTCTTTGTATTTGCATTATTTGTGTAACATAGACATCATTTTTCTTTGTCACAGGTATTTATTATTGACTGTGATGAGCCTATCCCTTGGTTAATGAATTTCTATTTTGTGCAGTAAATGGAAAACCTTTGTTCTATCATAAAGAGTCTGTCTATGATCCAGAACCTGGAGACTCAGAAAGACCACCTCAGGTCCACCCTGAGAAACATGACAGGTAGAAAACATGAGAATTTGGACAGTGGCATAGGAAACAACCTTACTCCCAAATACAGCCTGTAGGTTACTGTATGCACTGAGCTTCACCCAACTGCCTTCAGGCAGTCAAGAAACCAGCTAGACAAAACGAAGGGTAGGGTAGAAGGAGATGTATGAAAGGGAGTATCTTTCAGTGGAAGTATGGAAACAGTCCACAATTGTTATTGTCCATAAATGCTGAACGGCTGGTGGCTTCTAGGATGAATGAGGTTTTGATTTTTTTTGTTTGCATCTCTGGTCTCACTCTAAACTGATCCTGACTTGGAACTATTACAAAAGCAGTACTGTTTTTTTGAAAAAGAGGGAGCAAAATGTCTAAACTAACCAGAGGGGCATTTGTCTATTTCTGAAAAAAATTCCTGATATCTAGATATTACTGGTCTCTGCAATTTAGAAATGAGTATTTCACACTATCTTCAGGATGCAACTGATTGTGCTAAATAACATAGTGTTTCCCAAACCTAAAGGATCAACTTCTCTGTGTATTGCTCTATTCACATGCTCAAGAAAATGTTTCCAATATTGAGAGAAATGAAGGGATTTTTGCTTCAAGGGAATAAAAGCAAGGACACAATCTGCAAGTGTGAAATGTGATACAGAATAAAATGGAAAAGCAATAGAGAAAAGCAACCATCCTATGCAATTCTTTGATTTTAAGCATCAGCAAGCAGTGAAGCAGCTTGCATTTACCAATAAGTACCATTCTAGGTTTGAGAGATATGTGCAAGTTACTCTGTGGACCTCAGTTGACAGGGACTTTTGCATAAGGAGGACCATGAAGACTGAGAAGAGAAAACATGACCTTTGGCACCACAAAATTTGATTGCAAGGAAGATTATTGTCTCCTGCCAAAAGGACAAAACCAAAGTAATGAAACAAGGATTTGATTGACAGGCTTGTTGACTGACAAGAATATTATCCTTGCTATACTATGGGGTGTTCAGCTATGGTCTCTTAAAGTGGAAAGGAAAGACAGGACTTTATGAACTTGAAGATGCAAAACTGATTTCTCATAGGACATCGTCTAAATTTGAAAAGTTCTTAAGACAAGAAATAATCTATTCAGTGATGAAAAAGTGACCCAAGCTTTAGTAGAGAGGAGGAAAACCATTAAACTCATAGGTTTTTTTTCCCATTTATGAAGATTTAAATACTGGGACTGAGCAGGGGTGTAGAGGCCAGTGGTCTGTGTAGATGCAACAGATACATTCACTCACTTCTTTGGTCGCAGAATTTCCTATTCCAGCAATGACTTTCCATTCTTTAGGACACTGACTAATCTCAACTGTAGTTGCAAACACAGGATGTCAAAGATAAACAGAATTTTGTGGGGCATGTCAAAAAAGTTCTTTTGGAGGCTTTTTTCAATTTTTATTTATTTTTTAACGTTGATCTGCCATGCTCTTCAAACACTCTGTGTTACCCTTGTTATTTCTTTCTTTGTCTCCATCTTGAAATTAATCCGAAAAGACCTCATTATTAATCTACAGGACTTGTTTACACCTTGTGATATGTGGAGTCCTGTGGCTCTGCACTCCACTTAAGAAAAGTCCCTAAAAATATAACTAAGAATTTTTTTTTGTCACTGTAAATTCAAAAAGATTAAGAGTGCTAGTCTACAGATAACACTCTGCCAGGACTGTAGCTGGTCTCTTGTGATCTCTTATATACATTAGAGATTAGAATTGTTAACTCCAGGCCCATGTAAATAGGCAGAGAAAAACCAAAGCCAAGATGAAATCCATGCTACAGGCAGGCTTGGAATATCTAGAGAAAAACGTTACATTTCATGGCAACTTTGGTGTTTCCAAATTGCTTCTGGCTGCTCTCTGTCTACCCTTCATAGTGTATTCCCCAAATTGTATCAGGTTGAAAACACCATTTTCAATTGGATGTGGGTGGGCAGATTTTAAATTCAGATTTTTAGTTTTCCTCTCCTCAAAAGCTCCATCAGAACTCCTTGCTCCATAAAACTTACTGGGTTTGAAAGCATAATTTAGCAGATCTTTATTTTGTTGCGACAAGTTCTCTGCACCAATTGTACTATTTTACCTCCACTGCAGTGCTATGAGTGCAGCATGAAGGGCAAATGCCTTTGGTTTGCATTAGCCCTAGGGAATGATGGAAGTTCCTTCACTGGGAAAAAGGGCATGTGTTTGATGAAGTAGAACAGTTCTCATTAAAGATCTGTGTTTAGGGGAAAGCAGCCTATGTCTGTGCCAAAGGCAGTTACATTTCCTTGCAAGATTTTCCATTGTGTGTGTGAAACTCTTAAGTGAATTATTTTTAATCACATGCCACAGGTTGCAGTCCCAGGAGGGACAATTTTCATCAAAAACATGGATCCTTTCTTCCATAAAGAAACCAGGTGTCTGTGCTTTCCAGTGCCCATGAAATGTGAGATGCTATTCCAGCAAACACCCAAGTGCGTCACACTTTACAAGGTATTTTTGAACGTGTTGAAAAGTGCTGGTTTTAGTAACTGTTTGCACGTAATTTCGCTTTCTTATAACTGGTGCCGTGTCACTATTTAATGTTTCCTTCCCTCATTAAAAATGCTAAGCTGACATTTTCTATAGACAGTCTTAATTTTTGTGTTAGGTTATGCCAGCCATAAGGGTGATATCAGGTTGTTGGTGTTACAGAGAGTTCCAACTGTCAACATTATAAAATCCACAAGGAGGAAGAAAAAGCAGTCTGATGAGTAGAAAGATGAAGTAACATTTAGAATATATATTTTTTTTCTAAATAGGCGACTTCCTTGTTTATAAGTTGAATTTTCACTGTAAAAATTACTGTGAGTAAAAATTCAGACTCTCATTTTTCTGATAAGGTTGTAATTTCTTTTTTGTAACTGTGACTTTTTGACCGGGTCTTGTAAGAGAGTGTGACTGTAATGCCTCTACCGTGGAACAAATCTTACTGTACTGAGATAACAAAAGAAAAAGATGTTGAGTATACATTTGGCCAAGGAGGAGTTTTGATTGTTCAAGAATGGAATGGTGAAGTGCTTTAAACAGAAAAGTGTCAGAGGCAGCACATACTTGAATTTGGTTCTCTGGTACAATCTTTTGTTAAGTAATAGCTGAGACCAAGTTGAGTGATTAAGCCATGCTCTCTAAACCAGTACCTCATAAGAATAAATTAAGTGTCAAGTGTCATTCTGCAAGTCTTCGATACACTCTTATAGACATTTTCTTCTCTATGTTGTAAAAGCTAAAACCACACTAGTGACCCGAGGTGGCCCTGTAGTCTACAAATCAGATACCTATTTCTCACTACCACTGACTGGAACAAGAAGTTAAATTAATTATGGACCTGCTGTTCCTAATCTAACCAAAACATTGATCTGCTCTTTCCTCCTTTTTTTTTTTTTTTATATTTAGTCCTGATGTAAGATAACATTTATAAGAAAAATAAAATATTCTCCTTTTTCAAAGCTTCCTTTTGTATCAGTGTCCCATACTCTAACAGCTGATTAAAGACAGAGACAAGGTGTCCATCAGTTCTCTGTAACAAGTGACCATCTGATGTTTAAGTAAACAGGTTGTGCATTTGACGTCCTGTTCTGCATTTCTCTTCCAGCTGTCACTGATTTTAAAAGGTCTTTGAAAAGCAGCAGAGGAATAAAAGATTACATGAGGCAGGCTAATTCAGTGTCCATGCATAAAGGTAACTATGTCATACACCCTACATGGTATGTTTGAGCCTTCAGTAGCACCTCTACTCTGGTGTTAAATAAAATTTGAAAAATTAAAGGGAGAATATTTATGTAAAACCAAAGTTGTTAAGATCCAAATAAAAATAATGCTTCTGCTCCTTTCCTATTCCTCTGCCACTAATGAAACTAGAGACAAAAAGAGCAAGAAATTGGATTTCTGACCCTGCTCCCTTTCAAATCAGTGACAAAATTCTCATTAACTTTTACACAAGTAGGCTCAGATTTTTAATTTGCATTGTCCATTTCACAGTGGAATGTATATATTGTCTCAGCAGCACACCTCTCTGCTGCCAAAACCCATTGAGATGCTTTGCACTGACATTCAGCAGAGCAGGTTAAGCTTTGTTAACAGTTAGGTAAAGATGCAGACTGGCTACTTTTCAAATGCTAAATGTTAAGACTTTCCTTCTTCTTCCACTCTTCTGAAATACATGATGTTCTCTGGGTTTTCTTGGCAAAACAATTTCTTAAAGCATATTCCATGCATTGATTGAGTCCTCAAATAATCAGAGGGAATGCCATTCACCTTTCTAATATCATGTCTTTGTAGAACTCATGACCTTGTCTATACGCAAGTGTTGTATATGTTTAAGTGGCTCAAACCTGGATTAATCATGTTAAAGTAGTACAAACTCTACTATTAGGTGCACTTGAATGAGTTTAAATTTCTCTTAAACTGATTTAACTTGTGGCCCTTCATAAACTAAGCCAAGAAATTAAAATGAGAGATGAATGGGTTGAAGTCCATCATATTAAACTACTGTGATTTTTCTTGTACAGGTAACACTTAAGAATAAAATTTCAGCCACAAATAGAAGCTTCTTTGAGACTCATGATATGTAATTG